>MDKI01190173.1:0-21292 GCA_005239505.1 Nicotiana paniculata | reverse complement strand
TACGTTAGTGTCATGAATAAGTAAAGATATTACCAGAGCATCGTTGTGCGGAAGCATCAATCCACCGATATCTGCATCATCGAAGGTTATATCGTCTTCTTCCATAATTTCACGAGTCCGTTTCCCATGTGTAATTGTGAACTTTGTGGTTGTTTTGCAGAGCACTCCGTTTACTTCTTCACCTCCGTGCATCACGTTGACGGTTCATTTTGGAGAATGAGGCTTTGGAGGATCCTACATGTTCCTCATATATGCCTGTTTACCTTTATCACTAAACAATTCTGTTAAATAGCCCTGTTTCAATAAATTTTCTACTTTACCTTGTAAAAATCTGCAATCCGTAGTTTTGTGCCCATGATCGTTGTGGAATTCACACCACTGATCTGGGTTCCTTCTACTTGGATTTGACCGCATCTCTTTGGGCCACTTAGCCTTGTCTCCCATGTTCCTCAATATTGAGACAAGTTCAGTAGTACTTACATTAAAGGTATGATCCCCAATTTGAGTATTACCTCTAGGTCGTTCATCTCGATCTTTTCTGGATCTAGATGAGGATGAGACTACGTCTCTTTCTTGTGGTATATAGTCCGACCTAGTGTTTTTAAACATGGGGCGAATATCGCGTCCCGAGGGTCCTAAGTAAGGATCATACCTATTTTTACCTGATCTTCTATCTGATTCAGGACGTCTGGATCTGGAATGATCTTCATCTCTCGAACGAGCAATGATATCTTCTTCTATTCTGAGTTTAGTACTGTACCTGTTATATACATCGTTCCATGTTGTAAAGGTAATTCTCTTAGACTTTCCTTAAGTCATCTCGTAGCTTCTAAGCTTTTATCGTTTAAGTTGCTTGCAAATGCCATGGCTGCCCAATTATCAGGCACCCTGGGTAACTGCATTCTTTCTCGTTGAAACCTGTCTACAAACTCACGGAGTAGTTCCGTGTCTCCTTGTTTTATTTTGAATATGTCTTCCATTCTCTTCTCAACTTTTTGTGCACCAGAGTGTGCTTTTATAAACGAATTTGCAAGCTCAGCAAAAGAGTCAATATAATTTTCAGGGAGAAGAGAATACCAGGTTAGGTCCCCTTTGGTAAGTGTTTCCCCAAATTTTTTGACAAGGACTGATTCAATCTCTTGTTTTGTTAAGTCGTTGCCTTTTACCCCAGTAGTAAAAGCAGTCACATGGTCAGGTGGGTCAGTTGTTCCATCATATTTGGGAACGTCAGGCATTTTAAACTTCTTGGGTATAGGCAAGGGTGTCACACTTGGCTTCCAAGGTTGTTGAGAATATCTATCAACATCAATGCCTTTGATGATAGGTGGTACTCCAGGAATTTCGATGCGATCGTTCTTCTCCTTCATTTGTTTCTGCATGGTTAGCAGTAAATTTTGTAATTCTGAGTTATTAGATATACCTGGTCTCGTTTCAAGAGATTCATTAGGAGTATCTCGTCTTCCTGAGTTTGCCAACCCAGACTGAGGATTTTCCATGGTGATGGTGTTATTGGGGGGTGGCGTCGGCGGTGTAGGTAACATTGCCGGTAATCCTCTCACAAATTCTTGAAAAGCTTGGCTCACATACTCTACAATCATTTGGTTTACACGATCTTGTTCCATAGTTTGATCATTATCACCATTGTTGTTATTGGATCTTTCTGGGGATTGTTCCCTTGAACCACGTGGGGTTCCTGAAGGCGATGGAACTGGGGTTCCACTTCTTTGCTGGTTGTTGTCGTTGGAGTTTGACATAGTTCAGAGGATATCACTTGAAAATCAAACAAAGATTATCAGATTCCCGGTAACGGAACCAATTTGTTTAACCAAAGAATTAGGCCATTTGACTAAAGCTCTTTTTAAGATGAACACGGGTTACTGATAATCAAGGAAATAGAGAAAAATGAATAACATACAATATTGCAGAATATAGAAAAACGAAGTCAATTATATTCGAGAATCAGATGCCTTTACAAGCTGTATTCCCCTCCCTTATGTAGGCGATTCTTATAACGTACAACTCTTGCTATGGTTGCTCATTAATGACTAATTATGACATTAATGAGGCGTTACAAAGGATAATGGTAATTGGGGTACGGTTACATAATGTTCGGGTAATCAATTGTGGGTCTTTGAATTTTCCCGTAGTTTTGTCTAGATTCATTCTGACCGTGCCTCTCCCCTGTTTTGATCAGGTTGAGTTTCCTGTGGCTGATAAGCTCGAGGGTTTGCTGAATCATGCCTCTTTGTTCTGTACCTCTTCGGAGAATCACATCCAGTTGTTGCGTTTTCCTGTGTCCACATGGTTGACTGAGTTGTCAAAAGCTGGCTTACGTATGAAACTCTTTTTTACCAATACATCCATATCTGCAGGAGATGCTATTATTATGGATCGTGTTTATCGTTCGTGTGTGGTTACCATTGGGAGTCTTGAGACTAGTGTAGATCTTCTACTTCTTGATATGGTAGATTTCGATGTTATCTTGGGTATGGATTGGCTGTCACCTTATCATGCTATATTGGATTGTCACGCTAAGACAGTGACCTTAGCCTTGCCGGGGTTGCCTCGATTAGAGTGGAGAGGGACTACTGGCCATTCTACCAGCATGGTTATCTCTTATATGAAGGCTCGACGTATGGTCGATAAGGGGTGTCTAGCTTATTTGGCTTATGTCCGCGATTCTAGTGCGGAGGTTCCTTCCATGGATTTAGTACCAGGTGTCCGTGAGTATCCAGAGGTGTTTCTTGCAGTCCTGCCGGGGATGCCACCTGACAGGGTCATTGATTTCTATATTGATTTGGCTCCGGGCACTCAGCCCATCTCTATTCCACCATAATGTATGGCGCCACCAGAGTTGAAAGAATTGAAGGAGAAGTTGCAGGTTTTATTGATAAGGTCTTCATTAGGCCTAGTGTATTGCCCTGGGGTGCGCTTGTGTTGTTCCTAAAGAAGAAGGATGGATCGATGAGGATATGCATAGATTATCGGCAGTTGGACAAAGTCACCATCAAGAACAAGTATCCATTGCCGAGGATTGATGACTTATTTGATCAGCTTTAGGGTGCCAAAGTATTTTCGAAGATTGATCTGAGGTCTGGATACCATCAGTTGAGGATTAGGGCATGTGATGTCCCTAAGACAACTTTTCAGACTCGGTAGATGCATTATGAGTTTCTAGTGTTGTCCTTTGGGTTGACAAATGCCGTAACAACATTTATGGATTTGATGAACCGAGTGTTCAAGACCTTCTTAGACTCCTTTGTGATTGTGTTTATTGAAGATATCTTTATCTACTCCCATAGTCAAGAGGAGCAAAAGCAACATCTTCAGATTGTACTTCAGACTCTAAGAGATAACCAGTTATATGCTATGTTTTCAAAGTGCGAGTTTTGGTTGAATTCAGTCGCTTTCTTGGGGAACGTTGTATCAACATAGGGCATTCAGGTGGACCCTAAGAAGATTGAGGCAGTTCAGAACTGTCCTAGACCCACTTCAGCCACGGAGATCCGGAGTTTCTTGGGTTTGGCGGGTTATTACCGTTGGTTTGTGGAGGGGTTCTCATCTATAGCAACCCCATTGACCAGGTTGACCCAGAAGGGTGCCCCATTCATATGGTCAGACGAGTGTGAGGCGAGATTTCAGAAGATCAAGACTGCTTTGACACAGCGCCAGTGTTGGTGTTGCCTACAGGTTCAGGATCTTACACGGTATATTGTGATGCATATCGTATTGAACTTGGTGCGATATGATGCAGGATGGCAAGGTAATTGCATATGCTTCATGGTAGCTGAAGGTTCACGAGAAGAATTACCCTGTTCATGACTTAGAGTCGGCATCCATTGTTCATGCGTTGAAGATTTGGAGGCACTATCTTTACGGCATGTCGTGTGAGATACACACAGATCATCGGAGCTTGCAGTATTTGTTCAAACAGAAGGAGTTCAATTTGAGGCAGATGACCAATATGGTGGCCGATGCTTTGAGTAGAAAGTCAGCGAGTATGGGCAGCCTTGCGTACATTCCAGTCGGTGAGAGACTGATTGCATTAGATGTTCAGGACTTGGCCAATCAGTTCGTGAGGTTGGATGTTTCTGAGCCCAGCCGTGTTCTAGCTTTTACAGTCGCTCGGTCTTCCTTGTTTGAGCGCATCAGAGATCGTCAGTATGATGAACCTCATTTGCTTGTCCTTAAGGACACAGTGCGGCACGGTGGTTCCAAGTAGGTTACTGTTGGAGATGATGGAGTTTTGAGGACGCATGGTCATGTTTGTGTGACTAATATGGATGGACTTCGTGAGTTGATTCTTGAGGAGGCCCACAGTTCTCGGTATTCTATTCATCTGTGTGCCACCAAGATGTATCAGGACTTGTTGCAGCATTATTGTTAGAGGAGAATGAAGAAGGATATAGTTGCATATGTAGCTCGGTGTCTAAATTGTCAACAGGTAAAGTGCGAGCATTAGCGACCTGGTGGTTTGCTTCATAAGTTAGAGATTCCTAAGTGGAAGTGGGAGCGTATCACTATGAATTTCGTTGTTGGACTCCCATAGACTCAGAGGAAGTTCGATGCAGTTTGGGTTATCGTGGACAGGCTGACCAAGTCAGCGCACTTCATTCATGTGGTAGTTACCTATTCTTTAGAGCGGTTGGCAGAGATTTACATCCCCGAAATCGTCCGTCTTCACAGTGTGCCCATGTCTATCATTTCTGATCGAGATATGCAATTCACTTCGCACTTTTAAAGGGCGGTACAACGTGATTTGGGCATGCGGTTTGAGTTGAGCACAATGTTTCATCCTCAGACGGACTGACAATCCGAGCGCACTATTCAGATATTGGAGGATATTCTTCGCGCATGTGTTATAGACTTCGAAGGATCGTGGGATTTGTTCTTGCCACTTTCAGAGTTTGCTTACAACAACAGCTACCAGTCGAGCATTCAGATGGCTCCCTATGAGGCGTTATATGGTAGGCGGTGTCGATCGCCAGTTGGATGGTTTAAGCTGGGGGAGGATCGGTTATTGGGTACAAATTTAGTATAGGATGCCTTGGATAAGGTCAAGATTATTCAGGATCGATTTCGCACAGCTCAGTCCAGGCAGAAGAGTTGTGTCGACCGTAGAGTTCGTGATGTTGCATTCATGGTCAGAGAGAGAGTGTTGCTCCGGGTATCACCCATGAAGGGTGTGATGAGGTTCGAAAATAAGGGAAAGTTGAGACCTAGGTATATCGGGACTTTTGAGATCCTTGAGAGAGTGGGAGAGGTGGTGGAGAGGTCAGCCCATCGAGGCATCTACTTGGGAGTCCGAGTCGGACATGAGGAGTAGATATCCACACCTTTTCACTAGCCCAGGTACTTTTTTATGTCCGTTTGAGGACGAACAGTTGTTTTAGAGGTGGAGAATGTGATGACCCGATAGGTCCTCTTAAATACCTTATTTTAGCCTTCCTCGATTTGCATGCACAGTCCGGGTGCTTTTTTCGAAAATCTTTTATGTTAAAAACTAAGAAAATATGAAATTTTTGCCTTAAAATCCATTTGAGTTGACTTTGGTCAATGTTTTGAGAAAACATACTCGGATTTGTGTTTTGACGTTCCTGGTGGGTCCATATCGTGATTTGTGACTTGGGCATATGCCCGAATTCGAATTCGGAACTCCCTAGCCCGAGTTATCGCACTTTGTTTAAATTTGAAAGTTAAAGGCTTAATGACTTTGAAATGTTTGACCAATGTTTGATTTTTTGGATATCGGGTCCGTATTTTGGTTTCGAAACCCGGTATAGGTCCAATACGATATTTATGACTTGTCGATCAAACTTGGTGAGAAACAGAGTTGGTTTATCGTGATTCTGACGTCCAGTTGTGAAATTAGAAGTTCATGAGTTTTCTTGAAAATTTCCTTTGATTTGATGCTAAATTCGTTGTTCTGGGTGTTATTTTGGCGATTTGATCGCACCAGCAAGTTCCTATGATTTTTTTAGACTTGTGTGCATAGTTAGTTTAGAGCCCCGTGGGCTCGGGTGAGTTTCGGATAGGCTACAAAGTTAAATTATGACTTAGAAATATTGCTGGTGTGTTTCAGTTCTGGTGCAGGCCTCTGATCTCACATTTGCGAGGTCAGGCCTCGCATTTGCGATATGGCAGCAAACCTGTCAGTTTCGCATTTACGACCCAATCTTCGCATTTGCGACCCAATCTATGCATTTGCGAAAATACCCAGCTGCGCATTTGCGACCAGGTCTTCGCTTTTGCAATGAGGACCGAGAGCTACTTTGCAATTGCGATCAATGGGTCGCATTTGCGATCAGGCCAGTTTGCATTTGCAAACAATTCATCGCATTTGCGATGGAAGCAGAGATGTGAAGATCTTCGCATTTGCGATTGATTCTTCGCATTTGCGAATCGCAAATGCGACATCTGCAACTTATCAAAATATGACTTAGACGAGATTTTTGTTCATTCTCTCAAATTTTCAAACTTAGAAACCCTAGAGGCGAGTTTTCAAAGAACTCTTCTTCCCCAAATAATTGGTAAGTGATTCTAAACTAGTTTCTTTCAATCTTTCATTGCATTTACTAAGATTTCAACCAAAAATCTTGTGTTTTCATGGTGGAAATTGGGTGTATGGGTAGAATTAGGGATTTTTGTAAAATGGGGATTTAGACCTCAAATTGAGTTCGAATTCCAAAATAAATTACATAACAGGGCTCGGGGGTGAATGGGTAATCAGGTTTTGGTCCGAATTTTGGGTTTGGACCAAGCGGGCCCGGGGGTTTACTTTTGTTGACTTTTTCAATAATAACCTAAATTGAATCCTTTGCAATGGTGGGTAGTTCCTAAGGCTTAATTTGAATCATTTGGTTGGTAATTTGCTAGATTCTATTGGTTCGGAGGCTTGTTTGAAAGACAAAGTTGTGATTGAGCTTTGAGTGGACTATTGGAGTGAGGTAGGTGTCGTGGTTAACCTTGACTTAAGGGATTAGGACTTGTTTGTATATTTGCTACATGTTTTTGATATTGGGTACAACGTATATGTGAGGTGACGATTATTTATGCATTGTTGTCGGGTTAAAGCATGCGGGTGGGAATTGTTCCTTGCAATTATTGCTTACTTTAATCATGTTATCCATGCTTAGACTATTATTTGTTAAATCGATCGTTCTTACCGTGTTTATGGGCTTTTGTGATAATTGAGTATTGTTCTGAAGTTGAGATTTGTATGTGGAACCATTTTTGAAGTAAGGCATGTTCTTGTTGATCCTATCTCCCTGTTATTACTTGTTTATTATTATGTGGTAAGGGAGAGTGTTAAAGCACGAAGGGTGATGCCGTGACATATTGTGAGTGTTAATGCACAAAGGGTGATTCTGTGTCATATTGTGAGTGTTAATGCACGAAGTGTGATGCCGTGTCATGTTATGAGAGGTAATGCACGAAGGGTGATGTCGTGCCGTGTCTATTGATTTATATTGAGAGTGAGAGTAAAAGCACGAAGGGTGATTTCATGCAATATCACTGTTTCATTGTGAGAGTGAGAGTAAAAGCACGAAGGATGATGTCGTGCAATATCATTGTTTCATTGTGAGGTTGAGGGTAAAAGCACGAAGGGTGATGCCGTGCAATTTTCTTTATTGTGTTTAATTGTTTTCACTGGTTAAAGGCGTATTGACTATTCTGATTATCATTTTCATTGTATTTCTCGTATCTCGTATACCCTTTAGCATGTCCCCCTCCCAATAGTACATGATTAGCTTTTCTTTGTTGTTATCTTGTACATATACTGTTATTTGCACATGTTTGTTATGTGAGTGTCTTGTCATAGCCCCGTCATTACTTCTTCGAGGTTAGGCTCGACAATTATGAGTACATGGGGTCGGTTGTACTCATACTACACTCTGCACCTCTTGTGCAGATTATGGTACCCACCCTAGCTGACCGTGAGGCATAGCAGTTTGGACTTGCTTATTGGAGACTCAAGGTAGATCTACTGGCGTCCACAGACCTTGGGAGTTCCCTTCTATTTTCCCTATTTTACTGTTTCTTTTCATTCAGAACAATTGTATTCCTTTCAGACTTTGTTTGTCGTAAATATTAGAAGCTCATGAGTTGTGACTCCAGATCCGAATTGTATCAGATATTATGGACTTTATGTTATTCTGCATTTCAGTTTTAGCTTCTATTTAGTTTAATTGGTTATGTTATTGAAATTGACAAAAAAAATGCTTTAAAGAATCTTCTAACATTGGCTTGCCTAGCAAGTGAAATTTTAGGCGCCATCACGGTTCCCCAACACAATGCACAAGAACCAAATCTAGTAGGGGAAGAAGAAGAACTCCCACAACAAGGTATGGAACCGAGTATGGAGTTTTCAAGCCTAAACGAAGTAAAAATACTTCTCTTCCCAGATCTATGGACCGAGAAGTACATCTTCAGCTGCACTTGCACGATGTACAAATGCTCAATGCACATACGTCCACCACAAGATCCAACTGCAGGGGAACAAGCAGTGATACTAGTTCCATCAAGAAGAAGGAACCACAACTCTGTGGAATTAGAAACCAACAACAAAAAAAACCAATCAACACAAATGAATAGGCCCACTAGTATAATCGTCTGGAATGTAAGGGGAGAAAACAATGATGATTTTCGTAGGAACTTTCGGGAGCTCATCGATACACATAGGCCATGCATGGTAGCCTTACTAGAAATTAGGATGACAACCCATGCTACTCTACTCAATGATTTTAATTTCTCGGTGTTAATAGAGGTACCAACTGAGGGGTAAGCAGGTGGCATGACTATCGTGTATAACCATAACCTCATCACAGTGCGCACCATTTTACTAGGAGAGGGCAAGAAATACATGTAATGATTCAGGTACGACCCTATAAAACATAATGGCTTTTTAGTTCAATATATGGTAGCACTAATTCAAAATATAGAGACACAATGTGGGATAACCTTGTTTCATTTTCTAATTATCATAAGGGACCTTGGATGGTAGGTGGAGATTTTAATGATATTTTTAGCAGTAATGAAAAAATGGGGGGAAGACATATGAAATTAGCTATATCTTCTAAGATACGGAAATATGTTAATAAGTATAATCTCATTGACCAATGTTCTAAGGGATGTAAGTTTACATGGTTAACTCATAGGAGAAGAAAAAAAGGTCTTATTATGGAAAGGCTTGATCGAGTGTTTGCCAATGAAGAGTGGCTACAAACATTCCCTAATGCCACAGTTACCCACCTCCCCAAAGCATATTCCAACCATAATCCTATACTAATCAAACTAAATAACACTTACAACAATTCAAATCGACCTTTTAGGTTAGAAAATATATGGTGTACCCATCCTGAATTCCCCAGTGTGGTAACATCAAACTAGAGTAATAAAGAACTCCTAGAAGCTACAAACTCTTTTACAAAAAATATCATAGAATGGGAAAAATCAACTTTTGGTAACATTCTTAAAAATAAAAAGAGGATCCTAGCACGACTAGCTGGTATCCAAAATTTTATTAATTATTTCTTCTAAGATCTAAAGCAATCCCTAGTAAATAAATTCAATGGTATTATGAAATTGGAAAAAGATTATCGGAAACTTAGATCACGTGTTAATTGACTTAACGAAGGGGATGCAAACACTAAATTTTTTCACATAGCAACATCCAATAGAAAAAGAAAAAATCATATCAGTTCTTTTACGAATGCGCAAGGTGATTGGATTGACAATCAAAAAGACCTTCTTTCTTATACACATGACCATTTCAAATTTGTGTTCATTACTAACTACTTTTTAACAAATTGGTCCAACATTAGATTAAGTAACACTAGTTTTGACAACATAGATCTATCTGCGCTAGATAATCCATTACTAGATAGTGAAATTAATTTAGCCTTGTTTCTCCTTCAAACCTTTTAAGTCACATGGTCCGGACGATTTGCACCCCTTTTTCTACCAAAGATATTGGCATATCGTAGGTAAATCAGTCCAAACCTTCTGCCACAAAGTATTCGATGAGATAGAATTCCTAGTGAATTAAATATCACATACTTGTGTCTAATTCCAAAATTCCCCAACACACATAGCCTAAATAATTTCCGGCCAATAGGCCTATGCAACACTATTTACAAAATTATCACAAAAATTATAGTAAATAGACTAAAAATTTTCTTGGACAAGCTAATTAGACCTTCCCAATCAAGTTTCATTAAAAATAGGAGAGCAAGTGATAACACTATGATTATCCAGTAAGTAATTATCCATTTAAAAAAATTAGTGGTAAAGTTGGAAAAATGTTAGTTAAGATCGATTTAGAAAAAGCTTTCAATAAATTGGAATGGTCATTTATTTACCGAACTTTATTACACTTTAAGTTCCCTACCAAGATATCTAAGATTATTATGTCTATCATGTATTGCAGTTCTAGTAAATGGATAAAAAACAAACTACTTCTGCCCTAGTAGGGGTATCAGGCAAGGCGACCCGATATTTTCATATATTTTTATCCTATGTATAAAAATTCTATCTAGGTATATGTACCATTAAGTTGGCATTAGGGGATGGGATACCAGTGAACTAAGTTCCAAAGGGCACGCTTTGTCACACTTATTATTTGCAGATGATCTAGTACTAATAGAGAAAGCAAATAGTAAAACATGCTCCACTATCCGTAAGGGTCTTGACATATTTTATGAAATATCTGGACAAAATATTAACTGCAATAAATATAGAATTATGTTCTCCAAGAACTGTACTAAAGACTGTATTGCCAATATCTCCAATGGCTTAGGTATCAAAAGTAATACTTCCTTTGAGAAATATTTAGGTTTTCCAATTATCAATGGGAATCTTACACATTAGGACTATCAACACATCATTGATAAGATGCGAACTAAACTATCAGGCTGGAAAAAAATTATATGAACTTAGTAGGGATAGCCACCCTGATTTCATCAACCCTTTCAAGTCTCCCAGCTTACTACATGCAATATACTCTCCTACCCACCAAAACACTTAAAACAATTGATAAATTACAAAGGAATTTCCTATGGGGCACTACTGACACCAAAAAGAAACTACACCTTCTTAATTGGGTTGTGGTCACAAATAAAAAAGAATATGGTGGATTGGGCATAAAGAAAGATAAGTCAAACAACTTAGCCCTATTAGTCGGTCTAGCACGAAGATTAACTAATAATCCTCTTAACCTTTGGGCACATGTCATCACCAACAAATATAGTAATCATTCTAAATACAACACTTCTTTTATCTGGAAGTGCATTACCACAGGATTATCAATCTGCCAACAAGGAATGGCATGATCTATCCATCATAATTCTCCCCTTAATATTTGGGATACTAAGTGGATCCCCAACTGTAACAATCTTAGGAGTTATGCTACAGGACCCCTAACAAACATGAAGCTACCCTATTAATTAAGAATATTCATTCTAACAACGTTTGGGACATGTGAAAAAATTCATTAAATATCCCTACTGATATACAAGAAAGGATTACTTCCATCGTTATCGACATAGAGTCCAACAAGGATACCTTAATATAGGGTATGAATAATAAAGGGACCTTCAAAACAAATTCGTGCTATGACCTAATTGACAAAAGTCCTCCTATAAAAAATATTTTTAATTGGATCTGAAAACTCATGTTCCCTAACAAAATCAAATACTTCCTCTGGCTTTGTCACCATATGTCACGGCCCAAATTTCCCTCCGTTGGATATCGTGATGGCACCTAGTCTTAGGGACTAGGTAAACCTAACATTTACACTGGACAACAACAATAATAAAGGAATTTTAAAAATTTTGAAATAGAATTCTTGATAGAGTTTACAATTTCTCAAAACCCGGTAAATACAAGTCATAAACTCTACGAAATCTTTCTATCAAATCTAAGTACAACTGTCTATGAATAAGTAAGTACAGTTGAATAGAAATAACACAGGAAGGTGACTCCGAAGCCTGGAAACGTAGTAGCAGGTTACCTTGAGTGTACTCAGCAACGATCTGCGCAGCTACCAATAACAATAACAATAACCTGAAGTTGCACACAAAAATGTGTTGTGTGCCTAGTAAGTATCAAGACTAACCTCGGTGAAATAGTGACGAGGACTAGTCAAGACACCCCCGGTCTAATAAGTAAAAAGGCATAGATGTATAAATGGCCAAACCAATATATCTATCTAAAGATTTCTCAATGTAATTGACGATACGATCGAACAATACGAAAGAAAATTCAATAATCACGATCAACGGACAACATAATAGAAATACGCAAAGAGAATGGAAAGGATGCAATCCAAATGGCGAAAACTACAGCCCAACAAAACACAAGCAACTCAGCACTACATCAATTTATTCATGTCAGGCCTTAGCCAATGACTCAATAAAACTGGTCAAACCTTCGAGTGAAAACCTTTAAATCGTGAGTTCATTTTGAAAACTTTAATGATATAATCATTTCGGAATAGAAAATTTTCTTCTTTGAAACATACTTTCTCTGAATGTATATTTATATGTTTTTATAAAGAGAAATCTTTATAACATAGTCTCTTCATATACGGGGTGTTCAAATACACTTTTCCAAATACTGCTCTTTCAATTATCATCAAAAGACGTGATGTTCAAAATATATTTCCCAAGTACTGCTCTTTTAAATATCATAAAAATACGTGATGTTCAAAATATATTTTCCCAAGTACTGCTCTTTCAAATATCATCAAAACACGTGACGTTCAAAATATATTTTCCCAAGTACTGCTCTTTCAAATATCATCAAAATGCAAGAAGAGTGTTTTTCAATATACTTTCGAAAAGAAGTCCTTTAGACATAACTTTTTCTGGAGATAATTGCTTCAACTATACTTTTCAATATATATATTTATATCTTTCGATTCAAATCTCCTCAATCATAAAACTACTGGAACTCATTCCGCCACTCAAAATTTGTCATGCAATGCAGTACAGGGGAAAGCTCCCGGATCTCTGTCCGTAGTCCCAATTTAAATATGCGATGCAGTACAGGGGAAAAGCTCTCGGATCTCTGCCTGTAGTCCCAATTTAAATATGTAATGCAGTACAGGGGGAAAGCTCCCGGATCTCTGTCTGTAATGCAGTACAGAGGGAAGGCTCCCGGATCTCTGTTCGTAGACCCAATTTAGATATGTGAGGCAGTATAGGGGGAAAGCTCACGGATCTCTGTCCGTAGTCCCAATTTAAATATGCAATCCAGCCACTAAGAAAAACAACCAGAATGCGACAGAACCAATATACATTGCCACAACCGGCGCGAAATCAAACAAGGCTGAATACAAAGTGCAATGAGAAAATCAATACAAAGACTTAAATCACAAATGTGGCAACAACTCGCTCATAAGAAGTAGCCAACGAGAGGAATGCCAAGCACAAAGAGAGAACAACATAACGAGGGGAAGACAAGACAAATATAGCAACGATTCTATACATTCAAGTTCACAACCAAGAAACCAAATCATCCCGACAAGGGAATCAACTATAACCAATCTCACTTAGACAATTAGTTTCACTGAATAAACTCAGTTTGAACAATGCTCAGTAAATAGGCAGCATATGAAGGAAGACATAGCATAACCGTAGGAAAAACAAGGTCTTCATTTAAGTCAATTAAGATCATATAAGAAACAGGGAATGCTAGGCAAGTATTTCTAACTTGAACAGGAGGAGATGAGATTAGAAATCAATAATCCAGATATAACAAGTTCAATTCACATACGGGGAACATAAGGACCCAAAAATCCCTAAAGGGCAATCTATTTGCAAATAATTTCGAGTACACACTCGTCACCTCGCGTACGTGGACTACAATCAACATAGAAGACTCAATCCTAAGGGGTAGTTCCCCCCCAAGGTTAGTCAATATACTTACCTTGACTGTGCTAATCAACTCAATACCATGCTCTTGCCACGAGTACCCAACTCTGGGTGGCCCAAACCTAGACAATTCGATTGTATAGAGTAAATATCATCACAAGGAAACAAAATAATTAATAAGTCCGAAGCTAATACGCGAAATTAGGAAATTCACCCAAAAACGTTCCCCGGGCCCACGTCTCGGAATCGGGTAAAAATTATATTTTCCGGACACCCATTCACTCACGAGTCTAAACATTTGAAAATCTCTCAAATCTGAAGTCAAAAACCCAATCAAAACTCAATAATTTGGTCTATGAAGCTTATCCCATTTTCTACCCAAAATTTTCGAAATTAAAAGTTGGATTTAAGATTGGAATCATGGAAATTGGTCTATAATGGATATAAATCACTTACCCAAGTTACCCAGGTGCAAAAGTCTCCAAAAATCACCTCTCCCGAGCTCTCCAATTCCAAAATGGTGAAAATAACATAAACCCTCAGATCTGATATAATTGCCCAGCAATTCCGCACCTTTGCCCCTGGAACCGCACCTGTGATCCCGCACCTGCGGAAATACCATCGCAGGTGCGAAAACCCACTAAAAAGTCTGGGGTCACACCTGCGGTCAAATGGCCGTACCTGTGGCTCCGCCTCTGCGGAAAACACACCGCACCTGCGAGGATTGGGGGATTAAGATAAGTCCGCACCTGCGAGCTCCTTGACGCACCTGCGGAAGGTCCATCGCAGGTGCGAGACACTAGAACCAGCACTGGTTCAGCTGTCTCCCAAGTGTTATTAACACCCGATGAGCATCCTAAACGTACCCGAGGCCCCCGGGACCCCGTCCAACCACACACACAAGTCATATAACCTAACACGGACTCGCTCGAGGTTTCAAACCACATAAAACAACATTAACACGATGAATTAAACTAAAAGTCCATGAAAATTCTTCAAACTTTTATAAACATAAGTTTTGCATTTAAGATCCGAATCACGCCAAGCGAAGTCCGTTTATTTCCAAAGTTCACAGATAGCTCATATAAATCATATCAAACCTGTGCCGGGCTTCAGAACCATAATACGGGCCCGATATCACAGGTTTCACCTCAAATTTCCTTTTCAAAAACTTTTATATTTTTCAGATTACAATTTTCTTTAAAAATTCATTTCTCGGGCTTGGGACCTCGGAATTCGATTCCGGGCATACGCCCACGTCCCATATTTTTCTACGGACCCTCTGGGACCGTCAAATCACGGGTCCGAGTCCATTTACCAAAAACGTTGACTGAAGTCAACTTTATTCAAATTTCCAATACAAATATTTTCATTTTTATCAATTTTTCACATAAAGGCTTCCCGGCTACACTCCCGGGCTGTGCACACAAATCGAAGTGAGATAGAAGGATGTTTTCATGACCTCGGAACACAGGATTAGTTAGAATATACGGGATGACCTTTTGGGTCATCAGACCATAATAGATTACCTTGTATATACCATTTGGTACCTATAGGGATGAACATTAACGATTTGTGCACAATTTGTATAAAAGATACTGAAGATATTAGTCATATTTTTATGGGATGCTTTGTGGACAAAAAAATTATGGGAACAATTAGGTCTAGTGATAATTTCCCAAACAACAACAACTGGCTAAACTACCTTAGGAAGCTAGCTCCATGCATACCCGTAACCACATTTCTTGGCCTAATATATTTCCATTTGTCATTTGGAATATCTGGCTAAATAGAAACAACAATAACATAAACAACACTTCGAAAGTAATTTCCATATCCTTTATATTAATTCAATCCACTCAATACAAGCTATTAACTGACCGTGAGATTAATCTAGATAGACAAATTCAATTAAGAGAAAGTTGGTCATCACCACGTACATGTTGGTACAAATTAAATATAGACGGAGCATTCAAGGAGGGGGGCACATGGAGGAGTAGGGGGGTTTTAGTAACTCCAATGAGGATTGGACCCTAGGTTTCCTAATGAAAACTTATTCAAATTCACCCATCCAAACCGAACTACAAGCTCTCTACCAAGGACTACATCTTGCTCATGATATGAAGCTGCAACCTTTAGAAGTGGAAACAGACGCCACACAGGTAATTATGTATATTAACAAAGGTTGTATAATTTATGAATCTATCATTAATACATGCAGGCGGTTAATCTCCAGAATGGGCATGGCAGTGATCCAGCATAACTTCCGCCAAGGCAATGAAGCGGCGCACCTTTTGGCAAAGCAGGCATAGATGTGTCACGATCCAAATTTCCCTCTGTTGGGTATCGTGATGGAACCTAGTTTTGGGGACTAGGTAAGCCTAACATTTCAACTGAAGAACAACAATAATAAAGGAATTTTAAAAATTTCGAAATAGAATTCTTGACAGAGTTTACAATTTCCCAAAACCCGGTAAGTACAAGTCATAAGCTCTACGAAATATTTCTATCAAATCTAAGTACAACTGCCTAGGAATAAG
The DNA here is from genome assembly GCA_005239505.1 of Nicotiana paniculata. Lineage (NCBI taxonomy): Eukaryota > Viridiplantae > Streptophyta > Magnoliopsida > Solanales > Solanaceae > Nicotiana > Nicotiana paniculata. The sequence continues at coordinate 4,878 of MDKI01190173.1, read as the reverse complement.
TAAGTACAGTTGAATAAAAATAAACAGAAAAGTGACTCCGAAGCCTGCGAACGCAGCAGCAGGTTATCTTGAGTCTCCTCAGCAACGATCTGCGCAGCTACCAACAACTATAACCTAAAGCTGCACACAAAAATGTGCAGAAGTGTAGTATGAGCACACCACAGCGGTGCCCAGTAAGTATCAAGACTAACCTCGGTGAAGTAGTGACGAGGACTAGTCAAGACACCACTGGTCTAATAAGTAAAAAGGCAAGATGTATAAATGACCGAACCAAAATATCTATCTAAAGATTTTCTCAATGTAATTAACGATACGATCGAATAATACAGAAGAAAATTCAATAATCACGATCAACGGACAACATAATACGAATACACAACGAGAATGGAAAGGATGCAATCCAAATGGCGGGAACTACAACCCAACAAAAACACAAGCAACTCATCACTACATCAATTTATTCACGTCAGGCCTTAGCCAATGACTCAATAAAACTGGTCAAACTTTCGAGTGAAAACCTTTAAATCGTGAGTTCATTTTGAAAACTTTAAAGATATAATCATTTCGGAATAGAGAAATTTCTTCTTTGAAACATACTTTCTCTGAATGTATATTTATAAACTTTTATAAAGAGAAATCTTTATAACATAGTCTCTTCAAATACGGGGTGTTCAACTACACTTTCCCAAATACTCCTCTTTCAATTATCATCAAAATACGTGATGTTCAAAATATATTTTCCTAAGTATTACTCTTTCAAATATCATCAAAACACGTGATGTTCAAAATATATTTTCCTAAGTATTACTCTTTCAAATATCATCAAAACACGTGATGTTCAAAATATATTTTCCCAAGTACTTCTCTTTCAAATACGTGATGTTAAAAATATATTTTTCCCAAGTACTGCTCTTTCAAATATTATCATTATGTAAGACAAATGTTTTTCAAATATACTTTCGAAAAGAATTCCTTTAGACATAACTTTTCATGGAAATAATTGCTTTTCAGCTATAATTTTCAACATATATATTTATATCTTCAAATCTCCTCAATCATAAAACGGAACTCAGTCCGCTACTCAGAATTTGTCATGCAATGCAGTACAGGGGGAAAGCTCCCGGATCTCTGTCTGTAGTCCCAATTTAAATATGTGATGCAGTACTGGGGGAAAGCTCCCGGATCTCTGTCCGTAGTCCAAATTTAAATATGTGATGCAGTGCAGGGGGAAAGCTCCTGGATCTCTGTCCGTAGTCCCAATTTGAATATGTGATGCAGTACAGTGGGAAAGCTCCCGAATCTCTGTCCGTAGTCCCAATTTAAATATGTGATGCAATACAGGGGGAAAGCTCCCGGATCTCTGTCTGTAGTCCCAATTTAAATATGCAATGCATCCACTGAGAAAAACAACCAGAATGCGACATAAACAACATATATTGCCACAACCGGCGCGAAAGCAAACAAGGCCGAATACAAAGTGCGATGAGCAAATCAATACAAAGACTTAAATCACAAAAGTGGTAACAACTCGCTCATAAGAAGTAGCCACTGAGAGGAATGCCAAGCACAAAGAGAGAACAATATAACAAGGGGAAGAAAAAGACAAATATAGCAACTATTCTATACATTCAAGTTCGCAACCAAGAGAACAAATCATCCCGGCAAGGGAATCAGCTATAACCAATCTCACTTAGACAATTAGCTTCACCGAATAAACTCAGTTTGAACAATTCTCAATAAATAGGCATCATATGAAGAAGACATAGCATAACGGTAGAAAAAACAAGGTCTTCACTTAAGTCAATTTAGATAATATATGAAAAAAGGAATGCTAGGCAAGTATTTCTAACTTGAACAGGAGGAGATGAGATTAGAAATCAGGAATTCAGACATAACAAGTTCAATTCATATACGGGGAACATAAGGTCCCAAAAATCCCTAAAGGGCAATCTATTTGCAAATAAGTTCGAGTACACACTCGTCACCTTGCGTACGCGGACTACAATCAACATAGAAGACTTTATCCTAAGGGGTAGTTCCCCCGCACAAGGTTAGGCAAGATACTTACCTTGATTGCGCTAATCAACTCAATACCACGCTCTTGCCACGAGTACCCAACTCCGGGTGGCCCAAATCTAGACAATTCGATTGCATAGAGTAAATATCATCACAAGAAAACAAAATAATTAATAAGTTCGAAGCTAATACGCGAATTAGGAAATTCGCCCAAACGTTCCCCAGGCCCATGTCTCGGAATTGGGTAAAAATTATATTTTTCGGACACCCATTCACTCACGAGTCTAAACATATGAAAATCTCTCAAATCGGAGGTCAAAACCCAATCAAAACTCAATAATTTGGTCTATGAAGTTCATCCCATTTTCCCCATTTTCTACCCAAAATTTTAGAAATTTAAGGTTGGATTTAAGATTGGAATCATGGAAATTGATCTATAATCGCCTCTCCCGAGCTCTCCAATTCGAAAATGGTGAAAATAATATAACCCTCGATCTGATATAATTTCCCAACAATTCCGCACCTGCGCCCCTGGGACCGCACCTGCGGAAATACCCTCGCAGGTGCGAAAACCCACTAAAAAGCCTGGGGTCGCACCTGCGGTCAAATGGCCGCACCCGCGGCTCCGCATCTGCGGAAAACACACTGCATCTGCGAGGATTGGGGGATTGGGCTAAGTCTGCACCTGCGAGCCCCTCGACACACCTGCGTGTATGCACATGTGGAAGGTCCATCGTAGGTGCGAGACACCAGAACCAGCAATGGTCAAGCTGTCTCCCAAGTTCTATTAACACCGGATGAGCATCCTAAACGTACCCGAGGCCCCTGGGACCCCATCCAACCACACACACAAGTCATATAACCTAACACGGACTCACTCGAGGTTTCAAACCACATAAAACAACAAAAACACGATGAATTAAACTAAAAGTCCATGAAAATTCTTCAAACTTCTATAAGCATTAGGTTTTGCATTTAAGGTCCGAATCACGTCAATTTAAGTCCTTTTCTTACCAAATTTCACAGATAACACATATAAATTATATCGAACCTATATCGGACTTCGGAACCATAATACGGGCCCGATATCACAGGTTTCACCTCAAATTTCATTTTTAAAAACCTTTATATTTTTCAGAAAATAATTTTCTTTAAAAATTTATTTCTCGGACTTGGGACCTCGGAATTCAATTCTGGGCATACGCCCAAGTCCCATATTTTCCTATGGACCCTCCGGGACAGTCAAATCATAGGTCCGGGTCCGTTTAAAAATGTTGACTGGAGTCAACTTTATTCAAATTTCTAATACAAAATTATCATTTTTATTAGTTTTTCACATAAAGGCTTCTCGGCTATACGCCCGGGCTGCGTACGTAAATTGAGGTGAGATAGAAGGAGGTTTTCATGACCTCGGAACACAGAATTATATAGAATATATGGGATGACCCTTTTGGGTCATCACAAGATGCTTCCTAGTATCAATAAAATCCATCGTCTAGTTAATCCTCCAACTTGTGTCACGACAAGGATGTTGTCGGACAAAGTGGGAGATGTACATGTTAAATTTGTCTCTTCTCATAGGCACCTAGCAAAAACATGGTAACCAACATGTTATGCATGGGTTAACCTCTCTATGTAATGATCCTCAGCATCACAACTACTTTAGTACGTAATTTCTCATGAAATAAATTCCTAGTTTATAAAAATAAAATAAAAAATCCCAAAAAGACTTCTCACCCCTTGAAAATTGAAATTTAACATGATGTGTCTATGTATCCTATCTACTATATCTATTTCATTTTTCCAGTTTATACCGTTTTCAAATAGTTAATTAATGTACTCAGGTAAATCGAATTGCATTCATTCTTGTATTGGTGGTAAAAAGGCATGACACGTGGACTACCATCAAGGCGACGGGGCATGACACATGGACTATCAAGAAGAATTAAATAATTCAAGAAGGCACAGGAGAAGCACTCCCCCAATTTCTCTGGGAACGGAACCGACTCTGATAGCTGGAAAAGAAGAAATAAGAGCGGAATGGATAAAGGCCATTAAAGAGGGAAGATGCACGAATATGTCATAAACAAGGAAGAGAAATCGACCTTAGTCGTGGTTACAGGAAATCTTCCGTCATAAATGCTTTTGTTACTATTGTATATGGTAACGGATCATCAAGGCAATTAATGCCATTAACAAGCCCGAATTAAGAAAGGAAACCATTATAATTATGTATTCCTATATAAAGACCTAGTCCTCATTTGTAATGGTATCTGATTTTTATTGAATATATGCAATTATTCTTTACTTTATTCAAAAGGTTCCAACCGCAATTCTGGGAGAGATTATCAATCTGCTTTGAATTTTTTCTTGTCAATTATTTCCATTATTTGTCTTATTCTTTGAATTATTGAGAAAGTAAAGTAAATTTTGGTTACCAGTAATACGATTTCTTCTTAATATTGACTTTGACCGAGAAATTTATTTTTGGGTTAAACAAATTGGTTATGTTACCGAGAATATGATAATATCACTTTCCAAACTTCATTTTTAACGACCAAATATGTCAACTACTAATGAGAATAACTAGCTGAATCAACAAGGTGGAACTCCACCACATCACACACCTACAGGAACTCCTCAGCAATTCCGTGAAAGTTCACCTGAAAGGTCTGCTTCGCGCACTGATGGACAACATGGAGGTGACCAAACCGTTGAGCAGGATGATCTGAAGCAGTTGATTGTAGAATATGTGAACGAAGCACTGCATGATCACGCTCAACTATGTCTAATAAAAGTGTAAACGGGCGTTGCAAATATAATCCGGGGTATTATGCCCAGAGTCGATCCCACAGGGAATTT
>ML302474.1:0-34026 GCA_005239505.1 Nicotiana paniculata | reverse complement strand
ATTCTTCCCGCTGATTTTATTGTTCTTGATTACGAGGCAGATGAGGAAGTGCCCATTATTTTGAGGTGACCGTTCTTAGTTATTTTGGGGCTACCATTCTTAGTTTCAGTTGAAGATTTTTATGTGAAGTTATGTACTAAGTGAAATTGGATATAGTTGTTTTCCCTTGACGGGATGGTATTAATTTCACTATTGACTCCCTTGCCGGGACGTTAAGGTTTTATTTCTGTTCACTCTGTTATTTTTCCTTGTTGGATTGCTGTCGTTTGATGTGTTTGGCTGAGGAAGAGTATAAAAGCACGAAGGGTGATGCCGTGCACTTGTTTTCGTATTTCTATTATGTTGCTTAAATTAATATCTAAATTGTGCCTTACCTCATTATTTCCGTTATTTGATATTTCCTCCCCTCAGCATGTTCCCCTTTTCCTTTATACTTAACTGCTTATTTCTCGTTGTATTATTTTTCTCTGTATACTATTAAACTGCACAGGTTGACTTTGGTTGTCGTGTCCTAGCCCCGTCACTACTTCACCGAGCTTAGGCTCGGCACTTACTCAGTCCATGGGGTCGGTTGTACTGATGCTACACTCTGCACTTTCGTGCAGATCCCAGTGTAGGACCCTACAGACCATAGATCGAGGTTGCTGTCTTCAGTCCAGTGGAGACCCTGAGGTAGTCCTACAGGCGTCCGCAGGCCCTGGCGTCCCCTCCTACTTCTTTTGTATTCTGTTCTAGTTACTTCAGAAACAAATTTACTTATTTCATTCAGACCTTTATATGTATTATTCATAGACAGTCCGTGAGTTTGTGACTCCAAAATTCTGGGATTGGTTTTTTTGTGAAATTTCGTAAAGGCCTTAAATTGAGTTTATATACCTTGCTTCATTTTGTACTTTTATTTATGTTAGTGTTGTACTTCACATGTTATTAGATAATAATAAAGGAATAAGGTAAATTAAATATTCATGTTGGCTTGCCTAGCGGGTTCAACGTTAGGCGCCATCACGGTCCCGACGGTGGAAAAATTCGGGTCGTGATAAGTTGGTATCAGAGCACTAAGTTGCTTAGGTCTCACAATTCACCGGCCAAGCTTAGTAGAGTCTGAGGGATCGGTATGGAGACGTTTGTGCTTATCCCCCAAAGGCTGTAGAGTTTAGGAATAACTTCACATCTATTCTTCTCTGTCGTGCGATTTGAATTCTAAATGGTAACTGAATTTCTATTCTATTCTCTCGCAGATGGAGAGAACATGTGCTTATTCATCCACTGACCAACAGCCCGAGTCTCCAGTTACAGCTCCTACGAGGGGGCCGAGGACGAGGCCGAGGCTGTGCTAGAGGCGGAGGCAGGGGCAGAGCTCAGCCCAGAGCAACAACCCCAGTGGCGGAGCCTCAGGTAGAGTTTACTGATGAGGTTTCTGCCCAGACAGTTCCGCTTAGGCCAGCTCACGTTCCCGAGGGTTTCATTGCCACCCCAGTACTCCAGGATGCTCTGGTCCATCTAGTGGGCCTCATGGAGAGTGTCGCTCAGGCAGATTTGATTCCCGCAGCACCACCCATCTCTCAGGCTGGGGGAGGAGTCTAGACTCCCAATACTCGCACTCCGGAGAAGTTGGCTTCTCAGTTTTAGAATCCAGTAGCTCAGCCAGCTGGGGTATTCAATCGGGTATTGTGCCCAGACTGGTGATGGAGCAGCTATGTCTGCTGATGCTTTGTGGAGGTTAGATAGGTTCACCAAGCTTTTCACTACTACTTACAGCGGTGCATCTTCAGAGGATCCCCAAGACTACTTGGATAGTTTCCACGAGGTTCTACGAAACATGGGGATAGTGGAGGCCAATAGGGTCGACTTTGCTACCTTTCATCTGTCAGGTCCCGCCAAGACTTGGTGGAAAGATTATTGTTTGGCCAGACCAGTTGGATCACCGGCCTTGACTTGGGCCCAGTTCACTCAGCTATTTCTGGAGAAGTTTCTTCCTATCACTCAAAGAGAGGATCTACGGAGGCACTTTGAGCGTCTCCAGCAGGGCTCTATGACCGTCACTCAGTATGAGACCAGATTTGTTACCTTGGCCCGGAATGCTATTATGATACTTCCCACCGAGCGAGAGAGGATGAGGAGATTTATTGAGGGGCTAGCTCAGCCGATCAGATTGCAGATGGCCAAGGAGGCAGAGAGTGAGATTTCTTTCCAGAATGCAGCCAATATGGCCAGACGAGTTGAGATGGTTCTGTTGCAGGGGGTGGTCAGAGGTCTGACAAGAGACCCCGTCATTTTGGCAGGTTTAGTGGCGCCTCATCTGGAGGCAGGGATTCTTTTGGTAGGGGCCATCCTCCTAGGCCGTTTCATTCAGCACTTTAGGTTTCTCGCAGTGATCTAGGTGGTCGTGGTTCTCATATGCAGTATTCTGATCAGTTTCCCTATAGTGCGCCATTAGCTCCTATCAATTCACCGTCGATTCAGGGTTTTTCAGGGTGGTTACTCAGGTCGTCAGGGTCAGTTTCAAGGTCAGCAGCCTCATCAGCCGAGGGCTTGTTATATTTGTGGTGATCAGAGGCACATTGCAAGATTTTGCCCCTCGAGACTCGAGCAGTTTTAAGCACCAGGGTTCTCGTGCCATGGTTCCAGTACCAGGTGTTCCACCACCCGCTCAGCCAGCTAGATGTGGGGGTCTAGGTGTTAGAGGTGGAGGTCAGGCCGTTAGAGGTGGAGGCCAGGCCGCTAGAGGTAGAGGTCAGCCAGTAGGAGGCCGTCCCAGGGATGTAGTTCAGACTGGTGGGCCCCATCCCCGATGTTATGCTATTCCAGCTAGACCTGAGGGTGAGACCTCCGATACAGTTATCACAGGTATGGTTTCAGTTTGCATCAGGGATGCTTCGGTTTTATTTGATCCAGGGTCCACGTATTCCTATGTGTCATCTTATTTTGCTCCTTATTTGGTTATGCCTCGTGATTCCCTGAGTACTCCTGTATATGTGTCTACATCGGTGGGTTATTCTATTATAGTAGATCGTGTCTACCATTCTTGTGCAGTGGTTATTGGTGGTATTGAGACCAGTGTAGATCTTCTGCTCCTGGATATGGTAGATTTTGATGTTATTTTGGGGATGGATTGGTTGTCGCCTTATCATGTCATACTGGACTGTCATGCCAAGACCGTGACATTAGAATTGCGGGGTCGCCTCAACTGGAGTGGAGGGGGACTCATGGTCATTCTTCCAGCAGGGTTATCTCATATATGAAGGCTCGGTGCATGGTCGAGAAGGGATGTTTGGCCTATTTGGCTTATGTTCGTGATTCAAGTGCCGAGGTTCCTTCTATGGAGTTTGTGCCCATAGTCCGTGAGTTTCTAGAGGTGTTTCCTGCAGACCTTCCGGGTATGCCACCCGACAGGGATATTGACTTTTGCATTGAGTTGGTTCCGGGCACTCAACACATTTCTATCCCGCCATATCGTATGGCCCCTCCAGAGTTGAAGAAGTTGAAAGAACAGTTGCAGGATTTTCTTAATAAAGGATTCATTAAGCCTAGTGTCTTGCCTTGGGGTGCGTCGGTGTTGTTTATTAAGAAGAAGGATGGGTCGATGAGGATGTGTATTGATTATTGACAATTGAACAAGGTTACCATCAAGAACAAGTATCCATTGCCGCGAATTGATGATTTGTTTGATCCGCTTCAAGGTGGCAAGGTATTTTCGAAGAACGTTTTGAGATCTGGCTACCACCAGTTGAGGATTAGGGCATCGGATGTCCCTAAGACAGCCTTTCGCACTCGGACGGGCATTATGAGTTCTTAGTGATGTCATTCGGGTTGACAAATGCTCCAACTGCTTTTATGGACTTGATGAACCGAGTGTTCAGGCCTTATTTGGATTCCTTCGTGATTGTCTTCATTGATGATATTCTGATCTATTCCCGCAGCCGGGAGGAGCACGAGCAACACCTTCAAGTCGTTCTTCAAACTTTGAAGGACAATCAATTGTATGCTAAGTTTTCTAAGTGTGAGTTCTGGTTGAGCTCAGTTGCATTCCTAGGTAATGTTGTATCAGCAGAGGGTATCCAGGTGGATTCGAAGAAGATTTCAGCAGTCAAGGATTGTTCTAGACCCACGTCAGCTATAGAGATTCGGAGTTTCTTGGGCTTAGTAGGTTACTATCATCAGTTTGTGGAAGGTTTTTCATCTATTGCAGCCCCGATGACCAGGTTGACTCAGAAGGGTGACCAGTTCAGGTGGTCAGATGAGTGTGAGGCGAGCTTTCAGAAGCTCAAGACAGCCTTGACCACGGCACTGGTGTTGGTTTTGCCCACAGGTTCAGGGTCATATACTGCGTATTATGATGCATCTCGTGTTGGACTTGGCGCAGGGTTGATGCCGGATGGTCAGGTTATTGCTTATGCTTCGCGTCAGTTGAAGATCCAAGAAGAATTATCCTGTTCATGATTTGGAGTTAGCAGCCATTGTTCACGCGCTGAAGATTTGGAGACATTATTTATATAGCGTGTCTTGTGAGGTGTTCACGGATCACAAGTGTTTGCAATACTTGTTCAAGAAGAAGGATTTGAATTTGAGGCAGAGGAGATGGTTGGAGTTGTTGAAAGACTATGACATCACCATCTTATATCATCCGGGGAAGGTCAATGTGGTGGCCGATGCTTTGAGTAGGAAGTCAGGCAGCATGGGTAGTCTTGCTTATATTCCGGTCGGAGAGAGACCGCTTGCTTTGGATGTTCATGCTTTAGCCAATCGGTTCATGAGATTGGATGTTTTTGAGCCCGACCGTGTTCTACCTTATACAGTTGCTCGTTCCTCATTATTTGATCGTATTCGAGACCGACAGTATGATGATCCTCATTTGTGTGTCCTTAGGGATACGGTCTGGCACGGTGATGCCAAGCAGGTTACGACTGGTGATGATGGAGTTTTACGGATGCAGGGTCATATTTGTGTACCCAATGTGGATGGACTTCGTGAGTTGATATTAGAGGAGGCCCATATTTCCCGGTATTCTATCCATCCGGGCACCGCAAAGATGTACCAGGATTTGTGGCAGCATTATTGGTGGAGGAGGATGAAGAAGGATATTGTGGCATATGTAGCTCGGTGCTTGAATTGTCAGCAGGTAAAGTACGAGCATCAGAGACCTGGTGGTTTGCTTCAGCAGATTGAGATTCCTGAGTGGAAGTGGGAGCGTATCACCATGGATTTTGTTGTTGGACTCCCACGGACTCAGAGGAGGTTCGATGCAGTATGGGTTATTGTGGATAGGCTAACCAAGTCAGCGCATTTCATTCCCGTGGCAGTTTTATACTCTTCGGAGAGATTGGCAGAGATCTACATTAGAGAGATTGTTCGTCTTCATGGTGTGCCCCGTGTCTATTATTTCTGACCGAGGTACGCATTTTACCTCGCATTTCTGGAGGGCAGTTCAGAGTGAGTTGGGCACGAGGGTTGAGTTGAGCACAACATTTCATCCTCAGACGTACGGACAATGCGAGCGTACTATTCAGATTTTGGAGGATATATTACGAGCCTGTGTCATTGACTTTTGAGGCTCTTGGGACCAGTTCTTGCCATTAGCTGAGTTTTCCTACAATAACAGCTATCGGTCGAGCATTCAGATGGCTCCTTATGAGGCATTATATGGTAGGCGGTGTCGGTCGCCGATTGGGTGGTTTGAGCCGGGAGAGGCTCGGTTGTTGGGTACGGAGTTAGTGCAGGATGCCTTGGATAAGGTTAAGATCATTCAGGATAGACTTCGTACAGCTTAGTCCAGTCAGAAGAGTTATGCCGACCGCCAGTTCGTGATTTGGCATTCATGGTTGGGGAGCGGGTATTGCTTCGGGTGTCTCCCATGAAGGGCGTGATTAGATTTGGAAAGAAGGGCAAGCTGAGCCCTAGGTACATCGGTCCTTTTGAGATCCTTGATAGAGTGAGAGAGGTGGCTTACAGACTTACGTTGCCACCGAATTTATCAGTTGTGCGTCCGGTGTTTCATGTGTCTATGCATCGGAAGTATCAAGGAGATCCAACCCATGTGTTAGATTTCAGAAGTGTCCAGTTGGACAAGGATTTGACCTATGAGGAGGAGCCGGTATCCATATTAGACCGGCAGGTTCGTCAGTTGAGATTGAAGAGTTATCCTTCGGTTCGTGTCCAGTGGAGAGGTCAGCCTACCGAGGTAGCTACCTGGGAGTCCGAGTCCGATATGCGGAGCCGATACCCCCATCTTTTCCCCGATTCAGGTACTTTTCTATGTTCGTCCGAGGACGAACGGTTGTTTTAGAGGGGGAGAATGTGATGACCCAAAAAGTCATCTCTCATTTTATAAGTCAAAACTGTGTTCCGAGGCCTTAAAAACCTCCTTTTATCTCACCTCATTTTGCATGCGCAGCCTGGGCGTATATCCGGGAAGCTTCTATGTGAAAAACGGAGAAAAGTGCTAAATTGGCCTTTAATATTGAATTTAAGTTGACTTCGGTCAACATTTTGGGTAAACGAACCCGGACCCGTGATCCGACGGTCTCGGAGGGTCCGTAGGAAAATATGGGACTTGGGCATATAACCGGAATTGAATTCCGAGGTCCCTAGCCCGAGAAATGAATTTTTGAAAGAAATTGTTTTACTGAAAATATAGGAGTTTTTGGAAATTTGGTTATATTTTAAATTTATGGTATCGGGCCCGTATTTTGGTTCCGGAGCCCGGTACAGGTTCAATATGATATTTGAGTTGTGTTTGTAAAATTTGGTAAGAAACGGAGGTCATTTGACGTGATTTGGACCCAAAGTTGTGAAATTTGATACTTTGGAAGTTTTGGAATTTCTCTTTGATTTTAATGCTAAATTCTTTGTTTAAGATGTTAATTTGGCGATTTGATCGCATGAGTAAGTTCGTTATGTTTTTGAGGTTGTGTGCATGTTTGGTTTGGAGCCCCGAGGGCTCGGGTGAGTTTCGGATAGGCGTCGGATAGAGTCCAGTGGAGACCCTAAGGTAGTCTGCAGGCGTCCGCAGGCCCTGGCGTCCCCTCCTACTTCTTTTGTATTCTGTTCTAGTTATTTCAAAAATAGATTTACTTATTTCATTCAGACCTTTATATGTATTATTCATAGACAATTCGTGAGTTTGTAACTCCAAAATTCTGGGATTGGTTTTTTTGTGAAATTTCGTAAAGGCATTAAATTGAGTTTATATACCTTGCTTCATTTTGTACTTTTATTTATGTTAGTGTTGTACTTCACATGTTATTAGATAATAATAAATAATAAGGTAAATTAAATATTCACGTTGGCTTGCCTAGCGGGTTCAACGTTAGGCTCCATCACGGTCCCGACGGTGGAAAAATTCGGGTCGTGACAAAGGGAACATACGGAAAAAAGACCAATTAATATGTTTGCAATTCTTAAAATAAAATTATTGTTGGATTTTTCTTTAAAGAGTGTGAATGGAAAATGGAAGAGGCACCTTTTGGATTGCACCTCTCTGTCTCACCTGTTCTTTGTCTATATATTTAGAGGCTTGGCCTCATTTTTCATATAATGAGAAATCTGAAAACTTCTCCCCTCTTTTCTATATTATTGCATCATTTTTTCAAACAAACAAAGTATCAAGTGTGATTTGCTCTGTTTGTTGAGTTCGCTGAAATTCGATGTAACCCCAAACATGGCTCAAATAGTGTCACGATCCCAAAAACCCGAACCTGAAATGATGGCACCTGTCGTGGTACTAGGAAAGGCGGCATTTTCAAAACACTTCGATATCTTATAAAAGGTAACTCAAAAGAATTTTCATAACAGAGTTTTATAGAAATAAGAGTTGGACTCAAAATACAATGCGGAAAAGTAGCCCCAACCATCAGGGTGTCACTAAATCATGAGCAACTAGGCTCTCATCCTAAAATACATTGTTTACAATAGTCTACGTCTAAATATCAATATAGAGAAAGAAAGATAATAAAGAAGGAGCACAAGGTCTGCGAATGCCGGCAGCTACCTCGTAAATCTCTGGAAATCGACTGCGCATGAGCTCAATGACCTCCTCGTCCGGTCACACCTGAATCTGCACACAAGGTGCAGGGAGTAAGGTGAGTACTTCCAACTTAGTAAGTAACAGAAACAAATAAAGAACTGAGAAGCAGTGACGAGCTATACAAAACAGTTCATTTCAGTAATTTCAGTAAAGAATAGGCATGCTTTCAATTCGGTATTTTAAGTCAAACAGTTCGAGCTCAAGTAAAACGATATAAGTCTTCTAGAAATTTCACATCAACAACAAATAGCAACGAAGTGCAACAATAAATAAGAGCAAGTACAGCCTTACAGGGCTACCGTCACTCAACTATCTCAACAACTCAATCACTCAGCTCTCATCCTCAGTACTCACAACCAATAGGTACATGTGCTCACTGGGGGTATACAAACTCCGGAGGAGCTCCTACATCCCAACTGTTATATTACTGCGGCGTGAAGCCTGACCCAATAGTGTTGTGGCGTGCAACCCGATCCATATATTGCTACGGCGTGCAGCCCGATCCAAATACTATTGAGGCGTGCAGCCCGATCTGATATATGTATATATATGGCCCGACGGCTTGTTGCGGCATGCAACCCGATCCAATATTTCAGCGGCGTGTAGCCCGAACCAATATACCTCACATAACTCTCAGCCCGACATTCAGGCCCTATCTCAGTCACTAGTCTCTCTAGCCTCACAGAATGTCACAATAAACAGCCCAAATAGGGAATACAACAAGTATCAACAAGAAATGAGAGAGAGCTGAGATATAATACACAAGTAAAACGGTGACTGAGTAAAAGACAACAATTAGCAGTCAATGCAATAAGTACACGACCACTGCGGGTCCCAACAGTGATATCATATAACCTAAACATGGTTTCTAACATAGAAGGCAGTTAACGACTCATAAACAAGGTGAAACGGGTAAGTACGATAGGCTATTCGACTTTACAGTCACTCGGGAAGGACCAAGTCTCAATCCCAGACAGTGCACGCTCACACGTCCATTATCTAGCATGCTCGTCACCTCTAAATATTCACATCATACAAATTCCCAGGGTTTCATATCCTCAAGACCAGATTTAAGATTGTTACTTACCTCAACAGCGTAGAAATCCTACTCCGGAATTCCCTTTCCTCTCGAATCGGCCTTCGAATGCCCTGGATATAGCCACAAACAGTACAACACCATTAAAATAGGCTAAAGGGATCAATCCGACAAGAAAACTACTAAATTAGAACCAAAATCTGAAATCGGCTCAACCCGGCCCCCCTGGCCCATATTTTGAAATTCGACAAAAATCACAAAATACGAAAGCACATTCACTTGCGAGTCTAACCATATTAAATTTACCAAAATCCGACCTTAATTTCCCCTCCAAAACCCCAAAATCACTCTCCAATTCCCAAGCCCTAAATCCCCAAATTTCCAACTCTAATCCCCAAATTTCCAACTCTAATCCCTAATTAAATGATGTACAAAGCCATAGATTCACAAAAACTAAACCAATCGAGTTAGAATCACTTACCCTAACGTCCTCCTTGAAAACCTTCAAAAAATCACCTCTCTCCCGAGCTCCTTAAGTCCAAAATCAAAAATAAAAGTCTAAAAATCGAGTTGATGTTTTTCTGCCAAGAATTCCGCTCCTGCGGACCCCTTGAACGCTTCTGCGACGCTGCACCTGCGAAAATCCATCGCAGGTGTGGATTTTACTTAAAATCCAAAACTCCGCTACTGTGGTCACATAACCGCATTTGCGGCTATCGCAGGTGCGAAAATCCATCGCATTTGCGGCTCCATCTCGCATATGTGCCTAGCTGCCCGCAACTGCAACTCTCTCAAGTGCGGGAAAAACTTCGCATCTGCTGACTCTGGCCAGCTCCTTCTTGGCCGCATATGCGGCTCCTCATTCGCTCCTGCGGGCTCGCACCTGCGGAGTGGGAACCGCGGGTAAAACACCAGTAGCAGCAGCTTCAGCTACATTTTCCCAACTCCAAACACTTCGATAGCCACCCGGTATCACCCTCAAGACCCTCGGGACCTCAACCAAACATACCAACAAGTCATATAACTCCATACGAACTTCGTCGAACCTTCAAATCACCCAAAACAACATCAAACCACCAAATTACAACTCAGATTCAAGCCTAAGAACTTTTAAACTTCCAAATTCCGCAAACGACTCCGAAACCTATCAAACCACGACCGAATGACCTCAAATTTTACACACAAGTCAAAAATGACACCATGAACCTACTCCAACTTTCGGAATTCCATTCCGACCCCGATATCAAAATATCCACTGCCGGCCAAAATCGCCAAAATTTCAACTTTCGCCAATTCAAACCTAATTCTACTACAGACCTCCAAATCACATCCCCGATGCGCTCCCGAGTCAGAAACCACCTAACGAAGCTAACAGAACCATAAAATTCAAATCTGAGGTTGTTTACACACAAGTCAACATCCAGTTGACTTTTCCAACTTAAGCTTCTAATAAACAGACTAAGTGTCTCAATTTCTCTCCGAAATCACTCTGGACCCGAACCAACCCACTCGATAAGATACTATACAGCTGTAAAATACAAAAGAAGCAGAGATGGAGGAAACGAGGCTATAAATCTTGAAACGACCGGCCGGAATGTTACAAATAGCTCACAACATGGGTAACAATATAAAAACCATCACAACATGAAGCTTACCAATCAATGCAAGACATATCATAGCCTAAGCACTACCTCGAGCATGAATAATACCCTGGTGCATGCACATGAGCTCAACCCTACACATGTGCGCCACCCATATCACGTAGCTATCACAAATAACTCAGGCAGCTAGTGCCTCAACCAAGTTTAGTAAGATACTTACCTCAAGCAAGCCAAAATAATACTCTAGAAATGTCATCCCGCGCGAAATGACCTCCGAACAACTCAAAACTAGCCAAAAGTAACTCAAAAATATCAAATAACTCCAAAGGAATCAAACCCAAAAGATAAAGGTCAAATATTTAATTCAAATACTCAAAGTCAACCAAAAAATCAACCCGGATCCACACCTCGAAACCCGACGAAACGCAAAAATCCTGACAACGCATTCGAATACGAGTCTAACCATATAAGTTTCATTCAGATTCGATCTTAATTTCATGTTTAAAACCCCAACATTCATTCTTTTAAGTTCAAGTCAAATATCCCCAATTTCTTCTCTTCAAATCCTTGATTTAGGTGTAATAATTCATGTAAAAACAAAATATATAATCAAAACAAAGATAAAATTACTCACCCTCAGAATTTGGGTGTTTTATCTCCTCCAAAACCATGTTGTGCTCCAAGAACTCAAAAAGTGAAGAAAATAAACTCAACATCCCGAAATTGGATATTTTAATGCACTGCCAGTCGTCCTTCTTCACGATCGCGGTCACCAATATCGTGATCGCGATTCCAAAAATGTCTAGCACAGTTTTACCCTTCGCGATCGTGGCTATGAAGCCACGCGATCGCGATGAACAACTCCATTAAACCTTCAAACTCTTTTCAGGCAGCATGTAGTGTAAGTGCCATAACCTTTTCTACATAATTCCAAATGACAAACAATTTAATTTTCTGAAAATTAGAAACAAAGGGATACAACTTTCATTTTTGGATCACCTCCAAATTCTTTATAGGTTGCAAAATATAAGCTTCCAAAGTCAGCCCTAGGAAAGTAGAAATTCTTCTACGTGATCACGAAAAAAGCTACTGCGATTGCGATTCACAAGGCCCAAACAGCAATTTGCTCTTCTTGAACGCAACCCAAAGGTATACGATCGCAATTCGCCCCCTGAAGTCTTTCCAGTAATTGAAAATGACCTAGAAATAGTCTGAAACTACCCTGAAACTCACCCTGAAACTCACTCGAGCCTCTCGGGACCCCGTCCGAACATACCAAAAAGTCTCAAAACATAACACAGACCTACCCGATGCCTCAAATCACACATAATAACATCAAAACGACGAATCACACCTCAATTCAAGCTTAATGAACTATTTCAAATTCTCAAACTTATGCCGAACGCGTCTAAACAACTCGGAATCACCTCAAATTTTGCACACAAGCTCCAAATGACATAACGGTCCAACTTCCGGAGCAAAAATTCGAGCCCTGTATCATCAAAATCAACTCTCGGTCAAACTTATGAACTTTCCAAACCTTCAAATTACCAACATTTGCCAATAGGGCGAAAACCTTCTAAGAACATCCGAATGCAAATTCGAGTATACACACACGTCCAAAATCACCATCCGGACCTAACGGAAACATCAAAACATCGATCCGAGATCAAATACACAAAAATTAAACTTGGTCAACTTTTCCAACCTAAAACTTCCAAAATGAGAGTCATTCTTCCCAATCAATCCCGAACCACTCAAAGACCAAAACCGAACGCACACACAAGTCATAATACATTGTGTGAAGCTACTCAAGAGCTCGAACCACCGAATAAGATGCAAATGCTCAAAACGACCGGTCAGATCGTTACATTTCCTTTCTTGCTTGCCCTTATGCCATACTGATTTTCCGCTACTCTCCATATCAAGCTATCTTACTTGAGATCTTGGAAATAAGCTGCCGCCACCTTGTATTTTCTTCTTTTCCATTTGAGTGTTTCCCTACATATTTAGCAAATTAAATAGTATTGCACTTTGACATTTAACTTGTCATCTTTAAACCTAACAAGATGAACGAAAAGCCGTCAACGGCCGGCGAGGGGCTTTCGTTTTTTAGCTAAAATTTCCCTTTTTCTTTTTGTTAAAATGGTTTTTTTTAATTAACTTAAGTCAGAAGCCATGTGGCTTTTTCTCATTCGTTAATTCTTGCCATGCCAACGTGTGTGATATATACGGACTACATAATTTTAACCGATAAGTCTTTTGTATTTGATATAGGCATGCATCAGTTGAGGTACCTAAATGAAAAAGTTGTTAACTTTAAGGAGCATTCTGCCTATAACTATTATGGTTCATTGTCCAAAATCTATACAAAAATGTATTGACAAAATCTAATACATGATACAGATGAATTGGGAACAGGCATTCCAGTTTATTGTGTATTGTTTTCCTGTCATATGTCTTAAAAAGGAAATAAATATGTTACATTTTCCAGTCAGAGCCTTTGATTGCCAACAATGCAGCTCCATAGGCAGCTTCAGTCTGATCTGCTCTGCACACAGGCAAACCGAGTACTCTCTCTCGTATCTTGATCCATTTTTCATTCTTTGAGCCTCCTCCAGAAGTGATCACTTGTTCGACGGGAGTGGCCCCTAAATCTTTCAGCAACTTATACCCCTTTGCCTAAAATGTCAAAACATGAGTAATAATAATCCTATTTCATAGAGAGGAAGAGAAACAGGAACGGACCACCAAACTTACCTCAATGCGAGCAATTGATTCAAGAATACCATGTAAATATTCAACATCATTTTCTGGACGTGGATGTAGCCTGCAGGTAAAAATGGTAAGTGAGCAAGGGATTGTGTGTAGACGAGATTTCATCCTTAGTTGAATGTATTTACGCCTATGAACCTGATGCAGACAAGTCTTTTTGTTTGTTGGAAGGCTTATACATAATACATAACCAAAGGAATACTTATAGTGTATCTATTACCTGATAAAACGATCTTTTCCGGTAAAAAAAATGATTTTTCCCTTGTGTTCGGCTACAGCGGAAACCCCCAAATCTTTATTGAGGAGATATAAAACGAGCTTACTTACTAATAAAGCCGCAAGAAGCACCTTCTTTCTTAAAGTCGACTTTCTCCCTTTTTACTAGTAGTTGAGTGCTCATTGTTGTTCGGATCTTGACCGGATCCGAGCTTCCCAAGCTCACTAAATCTCAGTTCAGTGCCTAATTTCTTCCATAGCACCCTCTATTAGAGGGAAGACTGCTGTCTTGGTCGGGCGTAATGCCTTCGTCATAAGGCGTGCTTTCTCACCACCTAATGATGATCAAATCACGATCATGGGGTTGCCCGGTTCTAATTCCATATGCAGAATAGAATGGAAATCAAGACCCCCAAGTTTCTTTAGTTCCAGATGATGCGGATCCAATCTCATCTCGACGAAAGGGGGAAATAGCTCAGTCGGTTAGAGTGTTGGTCTGTCACGCCAGAAGTCGTGTGAACTGCTGATATTGATCCAAAAAAAAAGACGGTAGGTACAGCTAGGCCGTGAACAACCAACCATCGTACCACATATTTGGTAATTATGGCAAATAGTTCTAACAACGGCTAGCAACAGGACCTTCCAAACCTAACCAAACTTCTTTTGGACTCCACCATAATTTTTATACCCATATCCAACCGTATCCATAAACTTCGAACCCAGAAATCTAACACCAAAGTAATACAAGAGACTTTGTTGTTTCTTTGACAAAAATATACACTAACCATTCATACAAAAATAGGACTTCAAAAAACATTATATACATTTGGCTTTCGCCTCTAGAAAAATACATCTTCTACTTACACGCCTAAATGGTTAAATAAATCCTTTCTAGTTTGTAATATTTGCATAAAACTGCAAGTTTATAGCTGCAACTTTTAATGACATCTATTACTGAAGTCATCAAGTAAATGAACTTTAGGCAACATTCTTATGCGCTCATGAACCACCATCAAATGGTTCAGAGAGTCAGATTTACTTTTCCGTCTCTAAACTCAACTGTGTGTGTGTTTCACAGCATTTATTTAGTAATGAAAAAGAGAGCTGTGAAGTTTATACTGATTATTGCTATTTTCACAAAACATTAAACTAAACGGCCTGTCATTAACATTTCTCATATCAGCAACCTTATCTGCATGTGAATCCAGTATCAGGTGAAGGATTGACACGTTTGATCTTAGCTCGGCTTCAAACATCAATAGCTTGGAATGCCTGGATGCTATGGGGCTGTGGAAAATCAGGATTCTATTTCAAGACTTCCAAATTTATTGGATCGTCCGCACAGCCAACTCCTTAGTGGAGCAAGTCAGAGTGTAACTTCATAATTACCACCAACTTACCAAGTCGGATTTTAATTCAGTTTCAACAATGGCATTATCACTTTTTTAGCTAGAAGAATAAACATAGTTAACTACCTTGGCTCCATATTTGGATCAGCCACAGGGAATCTTTCACCAACTGCTTGAAGGGGATAGTAATCAAGAGGAGAAGCTTCAAGGGGATTTATCTGCTCGCTTAGTTTTGCCAACTGCTCATCTGTGAACAGTTTCCTAAGAACTGCTCCCCCTGTATTAGAAGCACCTCCAACAAGCCATTTATCATCAAGACGGTGGCTATATACTCCAAATCGAGCATCTTCTACCCTTCTAGTGCTAAGTAGTTTTATGGCAAGTGTTGAACCCAACGATGTTACCTGAGCACAAACACAAGAATGTGATTTACTTATTAGAATGGAGAACAAAGCTAATCAATTACTCTTACTTGTCAAAAAAAAAACTGTTAGCATAATAAATATAGTACACAATGAAGTGATAGAGATTCCTTATACCAAAAGAATACTTGGTCGACTGGATGATAAAACTATTATATATATCAACTATGCTACTTTTATCCAACTATATCTTAAGTGCACAAAGTATCTGCTAAAACTAGCAGCAGCACATTTCTCATTATATATATTAAACCAACAGAAATAAGCATGCAAAACATACAGCTTTCCCGGGTTGAGTAGCGCGTGCCGCTAGAAATGCTGCTATACTGTCTGTGGTTCCGGTACAGATAACACAATCCTTTGGATAACCTGAGAAAATGAAGGATTACATCAATAGCAGTCTCTGATCTCTAAAGCCAGCATGTTTGTGGAGCTTCAAAATATAAGTTATCCAATTCAAAGAAATAAGGGAAGAAAGTATTAACAAAGTTCTTTTCTCTCCATTTTGTCTTTTTAAACTAGAAAGACGATCCCCAATCCTACAGCAACGACAAAGAACTTTATAACATAGAATGAAATATTTCTAAAATTAATAAAAGAAACTCCAGAGAGTATGATGTGGTACAACTTCAGAAACAAAACAAAAGGCACTATAACTCAACAATAATCCGAGTTCACATGATATGCAGCTTCCCTGATTATCGTATGCAAAGTGAGACAAAGTCCGCTCCCACGTAAAGATGATCAATTGATGTTCACATTTCCTCTACCAAATGTTGTACAAGTCAAATGCAAATACAATTTCGTCTACACTGCACTACTAGTTGTTTACTGAGAATGATAGCACAGCCAAAAACTCAAAGTAAAAAAACAAGAAGCATTTTCAGTCAATGATAATGTAACTATAGCTTTTAATCTACTGCTGAGCGCGAAGTTGAAGGAAATTAAACATACCAAATTGAGTTCTTATGTCCTCTTTTATACACCCAATTTTAGTACCAGGAGCTTGAACAGAAGGTAAAAGATGAGAATATGGCTGTGATAGAAGCCAAGATGGATAGGAATCCGTTTCCGGATCATAACCAACCTGTAATATACAAGTGGAAGCTGAGGTACATTAGTAAACACATGGAAATTAAAAAGGCATCATAAGTAACAGTTACCTTCAAAGCATTATTATAGTCGGACACCCCCAGCTTGCCATGAAGTAGCCAGAGTAACCAATCTGCTTGATGTAATAATACCGCAGATTCCTTGCTCGAATCATAAGAGTTCCACCATGAGACAAGCTTGCAAAGAGTAGAAGATCCAGAGCAGACCGTATGTTTTGCAGGAGCAATAGACTTCACCAAGGGCAAAGCATCAGGACAGCTCTCATTGTACAGGAACGGTCTAGACAATGCCCTTCCGCTCGTGCTGTACGAAAATCATATACTGTATATTAGCCAGGCTAGAAATGGTAGTTAGATGAAGAAGACAAGGGAAAGTAGAAAAATTCTCCACCTGTCCATGATGATAGTTGTTGCAGAGGTCCCGTCAATTGCAATGGACGCAACAGCTGGGCGAAGACTGGTTGGGACATCATCAAGGAGTAAAAAGAGTGTGTCTTTCCATGATTGTATCCAATCCATTTTTTCCTCCTCCTTTCTAGTAAAAAGGAACATCAGGCATGTTTCAGCTCATTATATGCCCAGCATGATATAGATTTATGGACCAAAACAATCATTTACTACTCCGATCCTACTATATGTTTTACGCTAAATTTGTACACGTCCATAAAATGACGACTATCGTGTATTGTGAAAATCCTAGATCCTCTCAATTCTTGTGAATAATTACAAAGGCGGGAGCCAGGATTTAAAGTTTATGGGTTCTTCTTAATTCACTGGGTTCTAAATTAATAATTTATACGTATTCAATAGATTTCTTAAGATAAATACATGGTTTATACAAAAGCTATTGGATTCGGCCGAACCCGTAGCCGAAATGCTAGCTCCGCCTCTGAATAATTAAGCTTACCATATAGAGGGGGTACTCTCTCTTCCCTTCAGCATGAATGCTACCTTCATTGTCAATAAGAGCATACCGAGCTCCAGATGTTCCAAAATCCATACCAAGATAAAGCTTCTTTCCACTTTCATAATCATCAGCTTTATATTTTGCAGAGATGAACCTTCTTCGTTTGCGAAAAACATCAGACTCCATCATTCTTGAACTTAATTTTCTCCAACTGTTAAAATCCACAAGGAACAATGGTTTATTGAAAATGGTAGTTGCCATTCTTTCAGCAGTGGTAATGTTATCTCTTAACAGATAACATAGGAGGAAGGAAGATGATTTTCTGCCAACGATTGTTTGAGCTGAATAGAGTTTTTACCAGTATTATCCCTTATCTTTGAGTATAAGTCTATTTTGGTCTCTCAAATATAATCCTGAGCAGATTTAGTCCCTTAAGTATGCTAAATTGGTGCACTTTAAGTCTCACTGACGCAATATGTTCAAAAACTAACAGTCTTACCCAACTATGATTCATGAAGCAAATCATCTGCTCTGAAGCAAAACGTTTCCTCTTCTTTTATTGGTTAACACAAATTATCGCTTTAATTACTCATTTTTAAATAGTGTCTTCTAACATTTTGACCTTGAAAATATCCCCTTCTATGTCAGTTTTCAATGAGAAAATGACATTGTATAGCTGTTGTAAAAATAATAACCGAAAAATATATAAAATTTGTATATTTTTTTGTATATATATACATTTAAAATTTTCAGTTGATTTTTTAAAAAAGAAAAGTTAAAATTTGGAAAAACAATAGAGCTGCCATGAACACTTCTAGGCATATTATTGAAGCAAATGAATAACAAGGTTGTATTATCACTTTTAGCCCTTGCAAAAAACTATTTTCATATTATAGCAGAAAAAGTATATAAAATTTGTATAATTTTTGTATATTAACATACAAAGTGTGTGTGTATATATATATATATACACACAAAATATACAAATTTTATACATTTTTAGGCTATTATTTTTACAACGGCTATACAAAAGATATTTTCAAGGTCAAAATTTTAGAAGTCATTATCTAATAATGACGAATTAAAGTGATAATTTGTGTTATCCAATAAAAGGCGAGGAAATATTTTGCTTCAGAACATAAGATATGCTTCATGAATCAGGGTTGGGTAACACCATTAGTTTATGAACACATTGTGTTAGAGATAAAATATGCTCCACTTTAGTATACTTAAGGGATTAAATATGCTCAGAATTATATTTAAGGGACCAAAATAGACCTACCCTCAAAGATAAAGGACAATATTTGCCAAAAGCTCATAATTCGACGGTGACGACAAATGAACGGCGTCCTCTAAAGGAAGATGCCGCTAAATTTTTGAACGTGGTATTTGTCTGGTAAAATGGGTATAAAGGCCCTTTTTCATGTGTGGTTTACAAATTGGTCTTTATCATCGTGATGAAATGAAGGACAGGCCCCTACTTTTGGCAGGCTTCTGCTTGATAAAATTGGGGTATTATCACTTTTAGGGTTTTGTCCGTGTAAGAAATTATTTATATTTAAAAATTAAAAAAAAATATAAAATTTATATAATTTTTGTATAACATACATAAAATATATATATACAAAAACTATATAATTTTATATATTCTTTCGCCTATTATTTTTACAATGGCTATTTAGTATCATTTTTCCGATAAAATTCTCTTGCATTATCATTGAGTAAAATAGGAAATCTTACGGAAATGCCCCAAACAAATTATAACTTACCGATCTCTAGTCACTAATTATATATTTATCAGAACTAGCCAATCACATACAAAAATTGAAAACCCAAATAAATAAGGATTCTTTCTCTCCAAGAATCACACACAAAATCTCTTTCTATATTTTTAAGTGCGATTAGCAACATTAGATGCAAGTCGGGAAGAAAAATTTTATGGATAAGGTAGCAATCAAGCTGATGAAATGNAAATAGTATAACCTAGCCAGTCCAACTGCAATCCAAATGCAAATATATATATATATATATATATATATATATATATATATATATATATATATATATATATATACACACAAAAAAAAAATTTGAGTGAGATTGAAGATGACTTGGACTGATTTGATATCAAAATTTGCAATCAAATGTGTATCACGCATGTATCTCACACACAAATATGCATGGATATACATGTGAAACACAAGTGATACAAATATGATACATACGTGATACACAAATAATACACAATGTATTACACATATCATCTTATCTTCTATTTCGGATTTTCAGTTTAAACTACCTCAAAGCTCTACCAAATTATCCCAAAATTGAGATTTAAACTCCTTATGATTTATCCAATCTATTCCAACAACACCCCCTAAAAAAAAGCAAAAAATTGATATCTTTTTGCTACAAATAACTAATTGGCTAATATTTATAATATTTTATGAATTGGCTGATTTTTATACTAACTTACTTATGGGCTGACATAACTGGTAATTTTCCGAATTAAATCACAAATAACGGGGGAAGTGCATATATACCCAAGAAAAAAGGGTGCACGTATGCTCGATTTAGTGTCACCGTTGAAATCATATTCGTAATATAAAAAAATTGCAAGTTTACCAACTTCAAAATAACTTCAAACATACATGTCTGAAGTTGTAAAAATGTTATCTGAAGTTGTAAAAATGTTATCTGAAGTTGGGAGACTTTCAAGCACTTAAGGCTGAACTTTTGTCTTTTTTGCCGGAAAAAATACAAATATACCCGATTTTGAGGACACCATTAAAATCATACCTGTATTGTACAAAGTATTATAAAATTACGCACTCTAAAATACACTTCTGAATTCGAATATGATCACTTTAGAATTTATATTTAAAGTTACAGATTTAGGATTTCGGGATCGGATCTAAAGTTCTTCTATATCTCATCAATAAAACTTCAGAATTTGATTTGAAGTTCTTCTATCTTTTCAATGCAACTTCAGAATCGGAATCTAAAGTCTCTGTCTATATATTCAATGCAAATTTAGAATTGGATATGAAGTTCTTCTATCTCTTCAATGCAACTTCAAAATTGAATCTGAAGTTCTTGTATCTCTCAAGAGGTTCATTCCATAGGTTTCAACGAAGTCAGCTACAAGCAAGCTTTTTCTAGGTTCGACAATAGTGGCTTTCGATTTTTTCACTACAGTTTACAAGTACCAACTCAAAGTTTGAATATCA
This sequence comes from Nicotiana paniculata, assembly GCA_005239505.1. Lineage (NCBI taxonomy): Eukaryota > Viridiplantae > Streptophyta > Magnoliopsida > Solanales > Solanaceae > Nicotiana > Nicotiana paniculata. The sequence goes on along the minus strand of ML302474.1, from coordinate 13,355 downwards.
ACAGCAACAACATCAAAGCTTTAAAAAAAGTATATTTTAAATGGGGCACCTAATAGGGCACCTCGTAAAAATTTTATATTTTCTTCTGAAGTTTCAACTTTAACAAGTGGAACTCTAGGATAGTAATTATTTTTCGATTACAAAATTAAAAAAAATGCCCAATTGGTGCTATTTATGCTGATAGCCGCCCAACTCAGTTGGAGATGTATTTTGTGAAAATATTAAACCGAACCAGTTGATGTTGATGCATCTCAATAATCTATCAATAAGGTTAGATCAACTTGAACTATAGTACTAACTCAAATCAATACAGAAGAGCCTCTTTATCGAAACTAAAGCCAAAAAGACAGACAAACGATTTTAAATATAGATACAATTATAAATTAGTCCATATTAATTATTCTATCCGTTCTAATTTATGTGAATTATTTGACTGGGTGCTCACACCCAACTATGCCTTATAAAAAAGATTAAGTGATCGTTGTCAATATAATCTGAATATTAAGTCCAGAGTCGAATCCTACAGGGAATTAAACCTACCAATTACAAGTATCAGACTCACTCAATTTCACGTAATCAACTTCCAAGATATTTTAGATAACAATTGGTTATTTTTCTACTAACTATTACTTAATGAACTATATTAAATAAGAGCTAACTAAGAACGGTTTGTAAACAATAAGAGAAGGATATAAGGTTATGATTTCCCCTATTGATGGAATCCCTTCCTGCTATGTTTCATATAAATTTGCCTAATCTTTTCTATCGACCATGAGCATTCTTCATACCGTAAATCTCTCCCGAGTAATTCAACAATTTACTAGACATACTCTCCCAAGTTACGCTAGCTGGCTTTAATTACAGCTCACTTAGATCACAGTCAAGGTTTCGTTATCTCTAATCCCACCTTTAAACCCTTGGTTATTGATTCCTCACATACGTCGGGAGTGATGTTGTTCAACAACTACCTAAATATGCACTATCTCCCGAGTAATACATACTAAATAGGCACAACTAATTGAGGATCCTTTCAATTAACTACAACAAGAACGTAGTTGAACAAGTAGAGATTAAACTTTGGCTAATCTATATTAACATAGCAAGAATTTCATCATTCAATAGGTTCCATCAAAATCCTAAATTAAATGTTTAGCTACGCATAATCGTTTTCACAACCATAACAGTAGAATTTATCATGAATAATCAAAAAAAGAGGAAGAAAGCTAAAACTCTATGCCGAATCTTCCGCCTTGCCTCTTCTTGCTTTCAACATTGCTTTGAAAACCTTGACACCTTATTTTTGGGCGAGCTGAGCTTCTTATAGGTTAAGGGGGATTGCCCAAGAACTTACGAAATTACCCCTGAAAATAATGTTTCTCGAAGTGACGAGCGCGGTCGCGCTTGGACCGCGCATATTGCTTTCCATTCTGCCTGGCGACCAGTGCTTGAGCGTGGGCGTGCTTGGCCCGCGCTCATGAAGTCAGATATTTTTTTTCCTTCTTCTTTCACGCGCGTTCACCTCCGATTGGCTTTCCTTGCTCCAAATGAGCTCCAAACATTGTCCTATATCCTCATAATTAAGACTTACTCCTGCAAAGCACAATTTTGATAGTTAGAGCCATTTTTTGCCATTTAACCTTCATATAACAATAAAGCATAGCCAAGTTGGGGCGTAAATGGTCGTTAAACTACATGAATATAGCCTATTATCAACACCCCACACTTAAATCATTACTCGTCCCCGAGCAATCAACCATACTCTACAGAGGTTCCTTCGCTAAGCAACTTCCCTAACGTATCACATCAAAAACATACCACAAGGATTGAGTCCAATAGTGTAACATCTTTGCTTTTTGAGCTGATTCTCACTTGCCGTGCAATATTCCTAATTTACTCAATTTACTCTCTACAGAGGTCAAGATGTACCTTTCCTTCATGAATCAAGTGTCCTCACATCGCAAATGAGAGTAGTTCCACAAGTAATAAATATTCAACACAATTAGGAACTCAGATAAACAAAATTCACTCACTCTCAGAAAGAATATTCATATGCCACAAAGATGCACCATAGGCTTTCTCATAATGTACTACTCTACTAATCGAGCTCATTCAGTCTAGGATCAATCAGGACTTTATTTGGTTGTAATGTAGGCTAAAGGACGGGTAGGATATATTTGGATATAAGAGTGACTAGACCTCCCTAAGTACTTTAATACATATACTTTCACATTCAGAACCCCATACTTATGTCAAACCAAGGATTCACATTTTTTATCAATGTATATTAACTCCATGCTCCTTTAAGCACACTTAATCAAGAGCCACTACTTAACAAAGACTATTCTTCGCATCAATATACCCATTTTATTCTTTTTTTTTTCTCAAGTGGATCTTACTTATTCAAAACCATGCACCTTCATCCTGATTTCGTTAGTTCCACTCAAAGCCAAACCAACCACCACACACTTTAACTTTTACCAGTTCATCACAATTCAAGTGCTTATGGGAGGTAAAAAGGTTCAAACAGATGGTTCATTCAAACAATTGGGTAAGGCTTGTAATGTGGTTGCCAAGGAAAAAAGGATTACAGGCTCAAAGGAGTTAACTACGGTACATAACACTTAGGCGGGTGAAATATACATATCTGGTTTAACAAAGAAACGCCTATATCACTTTCAAGACTGAATAAAACTACTATTTCGCTTTGCAAACACACAGGGCAAGTTCTAGGCATCAAATGCTGTGCACATAATACAATAAATCTCACACACACATGGCACATGACTCACTCCAAATTGGATTATCAAAACACTCTCGTCTGAGTACTTAAGTCAAGTTACGAATATACAATTTAAGGCACTCTAACAAGAATCAACAACTGAGACTAAGCGTCATACTACAGTGTCTATTGTATTCAAGACGTAACAACGTTAAGAGATTCTCTTTCCTTCTCAGCTCATAGCCCATAAGTACCTAAAAAAAAAATAAACAAAAACTAACTACACCCGGTTCAAGAAAAATCCTTGGTCCAAAGAAAAACCAAGGGGGAATTGATACACTACCTACAAAAGAAAATCTTTTCTTCTCTTTTTTATTATTTTTTATATATCGACTTAGACCCTCAAGAACCCCTTTGAGTGAGATCCATCGCCGGGACAAGTCGAATCACAATAGTTAGACCGCTACTAAAAACCAAAATCAACGAAATCAACGAAATGGTCCTACATATATACAACATACAATGAAGTATCCCTCACCCACACTTAAAAAGATGTCATGGACCCATGTCATGCAAGATAAAGAAATGTGAGGTAACGGAACTTCCCTAACATATCAGTCCTGATCTGAAACAGTGCCTGGGTCCAGATGACATGCCCGACTTAAAGCCCGTAGCCAGCCCATTATTTTCTTCTCAGATTTAGCACTCTAGGTGGCCAAAGCATCAACTCGCGTCCCTAAGTCAGTGACCATAGTACTCATCCCTGCCATCTCCTACTCTAAGGCATATAATTGGTTACCCCGACCAAACCTAGATGATCCTGCAGCTTCCGCAACATGCTCATGGGTGGAAGACTCAGCTCCCACTCCCTCTTACTCATCCTCTCCATTCTGATCATCCGATGCATCACTATTATCACCACCAGGTGCCACAGGCTCCTTCCCAGTAGTCACCTTATCCGCTCAAAATTGTGCCTCTTTCGGTACTTTTCCATCCACGCTCAAGTTTTCTGGAACCCGAGCTTCCCGGCATAGCCTAGTGACTAGGTAAGGGAAGAAGAAACCATACCTCTTCACCGGACAACGAGTAAACATTTCCTCGTGAATAAGCTTGGCCACGTCAAATTGTGGCCATTCATAAAACACCAAATCAATGTAGCGCGAGGAGCATTCATTTCCATGGTGTTGGAGGACGGAGCAGACGATTGTTGATGACATACAACCAACACTTCCCTGCAAAGGTTAGTGCCGCCGAATGGAATTTCTGCCCATGTTTCATCCACACAATCTCCTTGCCAGGGAAACATATTGTTTCAAAGAATACCTCCCACTGGGTGTATCGTCTACCATAGGATGCATAATAGTCGTCCGCCTCCGCCACAGGTGCGGGCAGCCTGTATGATCTCCTAATGGCCTCAACAGAGGCGTCCACATTCTTCTTGCGCACCGTGACCACACCATTCACAGCTCTTTAATGTTGGTGTAAAATTCGCGCACAACCATCAAGTTTGCATCATCCAGTTCTTCCAAGAAAATTTCCAGCCCACGCTTGACCAACTCATTGTATAAGTTGGGACATTCGTATTGGAGAGACCTTATATCCATGCCCCTCTCCGGTATTGGTTTCTTCGATGCCTTACCGGCGAAACGGTCTTGAGCTGCGGCAGAGATGAACTTGTTACTATCAAAAGGACGAGCAGGAGCTGAAGTGCATGCTCTAGAGGATTCAGCTTGGCCGCTGGATGAAGCACCGGTGGTTCGGCATTTCTTGGAAGGTGCCATACTACCTAAAATAAAGAACATCATCAGCGAAGCACAAAAGATGTGAACCAACTGCGGTTACTCATAATTCATCCGAACAATTGGTCACAATTACCATTAACACTCACTGCGGCATTTTAACAAACACTTTCTATGCAACATTCACCGGAGTCCCCAATTAACCAATTTATAAGCCAAATTCCACCACAATTTCCCCAATGTCACTCACATATGTTAAGAGATACATCTACACAAACTCAACAAACCCACTAGCAACGAAGGGTACACTGCCAAAGAACTCTACCAGAGAAACAAGAAAACTACTACATAACCAAGAATTCAAATAACCCAACAGTAATTAGAAAAAAAAAAAGAAAAAAAACTTACCTGCTGTGGGAGGAGATTGTTATAATTGAAAATAGGGTGGAGGGGGTGTGATTTGCTCTGAAATTTGGGAGGATTCGGGATGGGGTTCTTTGGAGAGAGGAGTTGGGTGTTTGTGAGTTGTGAGGGAGGGTTTAGTATTTGGGCGTTTTTGAAGATGAGGGTTTAAGAGAAGAGGGAGGGGTAGGGAGTGAGTGAAATTATCATGTATTTTATTTGGGAGGGGTGGGGAGGAAGTGCATAATAAAAAAACAAAAAACAAAAACTTAAACTAAGTGGCAGGCGGAACGGTACAAGTGCGGTCCGAGCCCGGCCGCGCTTGCGAGGCAAAGGACAGGGCATTAAGCGTGGCCCGAGCGCGGCCGCGCACCTGCGCTCAAAGAGGAGGCAGAATACTGGGCATTAATCGCAGTCTGAGCGTGGCCGCGTACCTAGGACTCGAGATTTCTCAAATTTTTACCTTTCCCTTCAGCGTCAGATGGACTTATCACTTGCCTAAGCTCACCTGCAATTGTTAGTACTTACAAAAATCCAAATAACAAATTCTAACTACACTAAAATCACTACGTGTTGGGTTTCCTCCCAACCATCGCCTTAGTTCGTGTCGTGGAACGACAAATACAACAAATCAATGGGTTCCATCCCATGAAGCGCCTGATTTAACGTCGTGCTCAACTTTGGAGGCTCGATCAAATGGGTCACTGAAACTTTCTTTTCTTCCTCCATGCGCACATAATGATTCAATCTATGCCCATTGACTCTAAATGTGTGAGAGTCATTACTCGCAGCAATCTCTACTGCTCCTGTGGGGTGGACTTCAACCACACGAAAAGGGCCTGACCATCGTGATTTTAATTTTCCTGGAAACAACCTCAAACGTGAGCTGTATAGAAATACTGTATCTCCAGGTTGAAAATTTCGCTCAATAATATTCCTATCATGTATCACTTTCATTCTCTCCTTCTATAATCTCGTGCTCTCAAAAGCATGATATCGAAACTCGTCCAGCTCATGCAGTTCTATTACTCTACTTGTTCCGGCTACTTCACTATCAAGATTCAACTGTTTCAACGCCCACCAAGCTTTGTGTTCTAATTCCACCGGCAAGCGACAGGCCTTCCCAAACACCAATTTGTATGGAGACATGCCAATTAGTGTTTTGAGAGTAGTTCTATAATCCCAGAGTGCATCATCTAGATTTTTTGCCCAGTCCGTTCTTGTGGCATTCACGGTTTTGGTTAACACACTCTTTATCTCCCTGTTTGACACTTCGACTTGCCCACCGGTTTGCGGATGGTATGGAGTTGCAACCTTGTGGCGCACATCGTACTTCTTCAGCAATTTCTCAAACGCTTGATTGCAGAAATGTAGCTGCAATCTAGCTGGCGTAACTTGAGAGAGTGCGTCTAATAAATTATCATAATTACTTGAGAGAGATTTATGGTAGATAGAGTGTTCATGATTGATAGAGACGATTAATTAAACTATAAGAAATATCCGAGAAAGAATTCACCAACGGGGGAAACCAAACCTTAGACCTTTATTATCATTATTTACAACACATTGTTAGTAATTGCTAGGTTATTATTATTGTAAGTAGAATTAGTAAAACACCACCAAGTTATATTAAAAAGTCTTGAGAGAATTGATTAAGTAAAAGTTGCGTATTCTTACGAATTAATTGATACGTAAATTCGTTGTGGGATCGACTCTGGGCGTAATACCCAGGATTATATTTGCAACGCCCGCTTAGTCTTTTATTAGACATAGTTGAGCGTGACCAAGTACTATGGTATTTGCATATTTGGTTAGTCGGTGCTGAAGTTATACTCCGATAGTCCCGGTGCTTCTGTAGGCTCAATATGTTTATCGAAGCCACTCTTAATCATGAGCCCTCGGGAGCTCTGTCCTCTATCATTCATTCGGTCATTTCAAACGGGATTACGTACAGGGTCGTTGTTCCTACGATCTTCGTCGTATGGTTGATACCGATCTCTGTTCGATCGGGGTTCTCTGCCAATTTCTCTTTGAACTCTGCCGACGGGCCTGTTTGGATAAACGGAACCGGAGGGGGTTCCCAAATGATCTTCCTCGAACCTGATCTTCGACTGGTACTGATTATGTACATCGGCGCAAGTCACCGATGAATATTCAATTAAATTCTGCTTTAGCTGTCGTGATGCTATCGAACTTCGTTCGTTCAAACCTTGAGTGAAGGCTTGGACAACCCAATCATCTGTGAGTGGGGGTAGGTCCGTGCGTTCCATCTGGAACCGAGATACGAATTCCCTTAACATCTCGTTGTCCTTTTGTTTCACTTTGAAGAGGTCCGGTTTCCTAGTCGCGATCTTTATTGCTCTGGCATGAGCTTTGACGAAGGAATATGCAAGCATGGAGAATGAATCGATGAAATTGGGTGGCAAATTGTGGTACCATATCATCGCCCCTCTCGATAAATTTTCTCCAAACTTTTTCAGCAGTATGGACTCAATCTCGTCATCTTCTAAGTCATTCCCCTTTATTGCGCATGTATAAGAAGTGACATGCTCGTTAGGGTAGGTGGTCCCATTATACTTGGGAATTTCTGGCATGCGGAATTTTTTCGGGATGGGCTTCGGAGAGGCACTTTGGGGGGAAGTCTTCTGCATGAACTTCTTCGAATCCAAACCCTTCAGAATCGGCGGTGCCTCCGGTATTTGGCCAACTCGGGAGTTGTATGTTTCTACCTTTTTGTCATTAGTCTCTATCTTCTTTTCACCTGACTCAATTCGCTTAGTGAGCTCCTCAAGCATTTTCATAATGGTGGAGTCAGTTCCCGATTCATTAGCGTTCGATCTCTCTGGTATAGGCTCGGCCTTGTGAACAGCTTCTAATGGGGGCTCGGGTTCGACCCCACTTGGTGCACTGTTCTGATTTTGTAGTTGCGTTATAGAGGCTTGTTGAGCCTGTAACATTTCAAATATCAACTGAAGGATAACTCCACCATCTTCTCCGCCCTGCGTACCTCGAATACCTGATCAAACTTCCCTACGTACGCTACCTTGGATCAACGCCTAGATTTCCGTTTAGGGCAACATGTGAACTGACATCGACAAGATTTACGATTGGTACCCCTTCGAGGTCAACTTGAGGCACTTTGATTCCTGGGGCGACTACATTGTCATTTTCCCCCATGGAAACCGAGGTTGTTGTCAACATGTGTGGATACTGCTTGTGAGTTTGACATGTTTATCCTGAAATCAAAAACACTTACAAGAACAAGCGTAAAGCGGTGTGTGTTATCTGAATTAGTATTAAGCAATCACTATTATCCTTAGCCCCACGGTGTGCGCCAAACTGTTTACCCTTAAAATTGGATAACAAATAAACTTATAATGTGGTTTTAAGGACACATGATTTCACCCAATACTAATTGATAAGTATGACGATTAATAATAGAAATTGACAATAACATAAATAAAACCAGAGTTTGAAATGCAATTCAGCCATCGAGCTAATATGCCCCCAAACTGACTGATATTATAGTAATGGTGTATATAAAAATGAGTTGATGAACTGATGAATAAGAGAGTTTGAGCTAAAGAGAATGTTATATTGTTTTTGATATGTCAGAATAATGCCCTACAAATGATTAGAATTCCCCTTTATATAGTAGAGGAATTCTACATATGATACAAATCTAATTGCAGAAGGAAATCCCATGATTTAGCTAATTAACCATTCTTGATCTTATCCGTTCCGAGATTTTTGCCATGATCTTTGACCAGTCACGAATATTTCGTCTTTCCGTTATTACGATGTCTCTGATCTTGCTCGATGTCTACCTTGTTTGGTCTCGATTATTATTGGTCTCGATCTCGATAGGTACCTCGAATCTCGGACTCGGTATCTTATCATCATGTCTCGATATGATCTATTACGGGATCGATCTTCGATCCGTCCCTCTGGTCTCGGTTAGCCAGTAAAATCGGGTAGGCCCGATTTTAACCGTATACATAAATACTAGTTTGACTGTATGATAAGCCTTCCCCAAAAGCAGTGATATGAATAGAATTAAGAATAAAGCGAATAATTTTATAATATGAGAGCAAATTAAAGCCTTTGCGTCCGGATGTATTTCCGTTCCTACAATGGATACTAATTCTTCTATTTATAGCTCTATCGAGAGAGACAAGATTCCCAAATCAAACTCCTCTCTTGAATGAGAATAAAATCACCATTGATGGTTGCATAACGGTTGTCTATTGATGTAGAGATTCTTTGTAACGATTGTTCATTGAATGATGTCCGATGTTATCCCTTCAAATTTTTGTTATCGGTTTCCATACCTTCGGAATTCACACAGTACCGATCACATGCTTGTATTCGGTGCCAACTATTTGTTGACTCACATATTACCTCTCTTCAGTTTCATGTGTCATCTCGTCATTTGTCCAACTGTTGCTAACTAATTTTACCCCATACAACTAGTATTTGTTAACTTTTAGAATAATATTCATAACTTAGATGTTGCGAAATTTTAACGTGAGAGACTAGATTTTGAAATATAAATATAAATTTATTTCTATTCTTTTATGCACAAATACAAAAAATTGATCCTAAAATAGTGAGTTCAATCAAAGTCATGAACCCGTGTGGTTGAATTCTCCACTGTTCAGAATAAGCACCGTTACCAATTTTTTGAGAGTTGAGATACACCATTTAACAACGGAGTACTGCTATTTTGCCACATTTATATTGGTCCAACGATGATCACATTGATGAAATATTATTAAAGTCCTTGATTTTATATTTGGCTTAATAACCATTATTTTTCTCCAAAATATTTCTCTCCTAAATTAGTTAATAACTATTGATTATCCCAAAACATTGATCCTATAAAATCATCATTCTTTCATGAGAAGATCAAAAGTCTTCCTATGTATACCTATATTATTACGTATTTTTTTTAAATAAAATTTATACGGATGGGAAGATAAAAAGCCTTCGTATATATACATAAACTAGCCTTAGGGTATGTGTTTTGCGCGTATATCCTATATCAATAATATATATATATATATATATATATATATATATATATATTTTTAAAAATTATTAAAAAATTAGTAAACAATGTGTTTGACTTTTAAAATAAAAGCTAACAAAAAAATGTATAAGTTCTTGAAAATAATGATTACTAAATATATTATTTAGCTGGCTCAATGAATAAAGAATTCTTTTCATAAAAGTTCTTAGAAGCCTTATTGTAGTTTCTGAGGACTTCTATAAAAATGTCTTATAAAAGAATAATGTTATTTTTATGATCGAATACAAAAAAAAATGTAAATACTATTACCAACAAAGATTTGTCAAATAAAATAAACTAAAAAAAAAAATCTCTGCCATTTTGGGAATAAAGAGGTTGGTGTTATGCTCGTAGAAAAAATTGATAAGGGGAAACGCAATGCCTAAATGACTTATATTTTTTTACATCAAACAATTTAATATTGAACATAAGAGAAGTTGTCATTTGTAAAATAATAATAATAACAAAAATAATACAATAATAATAATAATAATAATAATAATAATAATAACAATAAATAATAAATGACAATTCCTTTATAATATAGTTTGTGTTATATTGTTTCCTCTTGATTGCTTCAAGTTTGTCTTTTTACGAATTTGTCTCTTAATACTATTATAACCCATTTTTTCATATGCTAATGCTATTCTTATCAAAATAAATTTATGTATCATATTCGGTTTGTCAATTTGAAAATAATTTTACTTATATGATGAATACGAAAAACAATTAAATTAATTCTTGTTAAATAGTTAATTCAAAGGCTTAATTATTTGTTCTCAACATCAAAGGAAATTACATATTAGTAGTTTTCACCTAATTCAAATAAGGAAAGATTTATTAATTAAACTTTTAGTTGATATAAAAGTCCTAAATATTAGGAAATTAATTAGATTCTATTACTAAATATTAGAAAAATAATCAAATAACTATTTTGTCCTATATAAACTCTAGTTTAAGAGGGTAAAAAAGTCGAATTACATTTTGCTAAGGGCCTTCATGCAAATAAAAATATTAATGAGCCACATTTGATTCAAAAAAATCGTAGAAGATAATTTGATAAGAACTTTTAACTTACATAAATAAATTCACAAGAAACATAGAGATAAAGAAAAGAATACAAAAACATAAATGCATATCGAAACGAACATTTCAAATATATACGGATGCTTGTTGTTGCAAAAAATTAGAAATAAATAATTTTTAGTACAAAGATTTACCATTTTATTAAATAATTACGATTGTTTAATATCTTTCATGTCAAAATAATAACAAAAGAAAGATATTTATTCAATTAAAATTTTACTCCTTTTTAAAATCCCTACATTTCAGTGTTTTTCACCTAATTCAAATAAAGAAAGACTTAATAATTAAACTTTTAGTTGATATCAAAGTCCTAAATATTAGTAGGAAATTAATTAGATTACTATTGCTAAATATTATAAAAATAATCAAATAATTATTTTGTCAAGTGTGAACTCTAGTTTAAGAGGATAAAATGACGAATGACATTTCGCTAAGGGCCTTCGTGCTTTTAATATAGTATAGATTAATTTTCGAAAGTTCATATGGTATATAAATTCGAGTAACCTTGAATCCTAAGTAACAATCTTGATTATGAAATATTAATGAATTAAGTTATGTATTTTGCATATTTGGTCCCCTTTTAATAATTAATAGCTATTTACTAAGGTTATAATCATATGGCCTATATTAGTTACATTGTTGTGATCCATAATCACATTGACCGTTTATATAATAGCCAACTAATAATTTCATTCATTAAGGTCATACGTATCAACCACTAGTCCATTGACTAAGGTTATAGTCATATGGCCTATGCTAATTACATCGTTGTGCTTCATAGTTATATTGACCGTTTATATAATAGCCAATATATAGTTTCATTCATTAAGGTCATACGTATCAACCACTAGTCCATTGACTAAGGTTATAGTCATATGGCCTATGCTAATTACATCGTTGTGCTTCATAGTTATATTGACCGTTTATATAATAGTCAGTATATAATTTTATTCATTAAGACCATACACAATCACTTGTTATTCGTAGCAACCATATAAGTTCATTGACTAAGGTTTTATTCATATGGCCTACGCTAATTACACTGTTGTGATTCATAGTTATATTGACCGTTTATATAATAGCCAATATATAGTTTCATTCATTAAGGTCATACGTATCGGCCACTAGTTATTTAAAGCAACCATATAAGTCCATTAACTAAGGTTATAGTCATATGACTTATTTTAATTATATCATTTTGATTCATAGTTATATTGACCGTTTATATAATAGTCAATTTATAGTTACATTCATTAAGGTCATACGTATCGTCCACTAGTTATTTATAACAATCATATAAGTCCATTGACTAAGGTTTTATTCATATGGTCTATGCTAATTATATCGTTGTGATTCATAGTTATATTAACCGTTTATATAATAGCCAATATATAATTTCATTCATTAAGATATATACATATCAGCCTATAGTTATTCATAAGCCCAGTGACTAAGGTTATAATCATATGGCTTATGTTATACATAACCAATAAATAATTTCATTCATTAAGGGTATATTGACCGTTTATATAGTAGTCAATATATAATTTTATATACATACATCCATCTCCTTTTAACTTATCAATGTTCTTCTATCTCTGTTAGACTTTCATGTTGGATAGATTTTACTTAATTTATGTGTTTTACTTTATGAATTTTTTCAATGAGATATTATCTCAATATATTATTAATTATTTTTAATTATACGATCATGGATGAAATTTTTTGTTACCTTGCACGTTTTGTTATGTTACTTTCAGTTGGTCTACTAATAAATTCACAAATTAGTGACAAACTAGGTAAATGCTAATTATCAATGGTACCACTATAGATTTAAATGACATCAAATATTTGTAATTAGTGAAAAAATATTTTACATTAGTTTGTCACAAATTGATTGCATTTATTGACAAAAATAAAACTTGTATGAGAATCAACTATATTGGTAACGTATTACCATTTTATTCTATGATAATTGAAATTGTCATTAATCTTTGTAATAATTTTATTTTCTCAGTAATAAGTAATATTTTTAGTGACGACATAATAATTTTTAACTACAAAATAATAATAATTTTTATAAAAGCAAGGTTGTCACAAATTTATATATTTAGGGACAAAAGACTTTTTTGTATATAAAAGGTGATCACTAGTGATAAAATTATAGTTGTTTAACCACGAAATATGTATAACTTTAGAGACAATTGGTATTGTCACTAATTAAACTAAACAATTAATTACAATCGTTTCGTCATCATTAGTAACTTTTTCAGTGACTGTCACACCTCCCTTTTTTATACGCCCCAAAGGGGTATGGGAGTTCTTCCAATTAAAGTGA
>MDKI01080555.1:0-31376 GCA_005239505.1 Nicotiana paniculata | reverse complement strand
CCTACTCAACTTGAAACCTTTAGACTTCAGGGCCTGCCTCCATACCTCCAGTCTCCCATTAACGTCGTCTCGTGTCTCATCAATCAGAACTATATCATCAGCGAACAACATACACCATGACACCTCTCCTTGAATATGGTGTGTCAGTGCATCCATTGCCAGGGCAAATAAGAACGGGCTGAGCGCAAATCCTTGGTGTAACTCCATAACCACCAGAAAAAGGCTTTGAGTCACCTCCCACAATCCTAACCCGAGTCATATCTCCCTCATACATATCCTTTATCGCCCTAATGTAAGCCACCGACACACCTTCACCTCTAGACATCTCCAAAGAACGTCCCCGGGGACCTTGTCATACTCCTTCTCTAGGTCAATAAATACCATATGCAAATCCCTCTTCCTATCCCTGTATTTTTCCACCAACCTCCTGATAAGGTGGATAGCTTCCGTAGTAGAACGACCCAGCATTAACCCGAACTAGTTTCCCGATATACCGCCCTCCTTATCCTCCCTTCCGCCACCCTCTCCCAAACTTTCATGGTATGGCTTAGTAACTTAATACCCCTATAGTTATTACAATTCTGGATATCACATTTATTCTTGTACACCGGAACCATTATACTCCACCGCCACTCATCAAGCATCCTCTTCGTCTTGAAGATAACATTAAACAACTCAATCAGCCACTCCAAGCCTGCACTACCCGCATATCTCCAAAACTCTACTGGAATCTCGTCTGGTCCAGTCGCTTTGCCCCGACTCATCTTACCCATCCCAACCACGACCTCCTCAACCTTAATGCGCCTACAATACCTAAAGTCACGATGGCTCTTGGAGTGCCCCAATTGCCCTAACATGATGTTTCCATCCCCCTCTTCATTCAGAAGTCTACGAAAGTACGACTGCCATTTTTTCCTAATCTAGGTCTCTTTCATCAGTACTCGACCGTCCTCGTCTTTGATGCACCTCACTTGATCTTGGTCGAGCCTTCTTCTCTCTCACTTTGGCCAAGCGAAATAACTTCTTGTCCCCACCTTTGCCCCCAAGTTCCTCATACAACCGACCAAATGCAGCAGTCTTAGCCTCTGTAACCGCTAATTTCGCCTCCTTCCTAGCCTCCTTATATCTTTCTTTGTTCGCTCTCCTCTGATCCTCGTCGGTGCTCTCTACTAACTTAATTTAAGCCGCTTTGTTGGCTTCCACTTTACCTTGGACCACGTCATTCCACCACCAGTCGCCTCGGTGCCCGCCAGAGTAACCTTTCGAAACTCCCTACACCTCTATCGCTGCCTCCCTTATAAAGTTCGTCGTCGCCGTCCACATATCGCTAACGTCCCCACCACTCTTCAAGGCACCCATAGTCGCTAGCCGCCCCTCCAACTCCCGCGCATTATCCTTAGACAAAGCTCCCCACCTGATCCTGGACTGACCCCGTACAAACCTCTTCTTCCTCTTCATCAAGATACCGACGTCCATTGCCAGGAGCCTATGTTGAGTAGCGAGGTTTTCACTGGGGATCACCTTGCAATCCTCGCACAATCCCCTATCACACCTTCTGAGGAAGAGTGATATTAAACAGTACAACGAGTTTGATATTAATAATCTTAAAAGTTAAACTAATTATAAATTTAAATTATGAATCTTCCTGTGACTATATTTATTGGCTTATAGACATTGGCAATGATGATGTGAAGGAAAAAGGCGGGGAAAAAGCGCTAGAATCGACTGGATGATTTCATGGTGCGCGACGTTAGCGGCAACATGAAAAAAGAGAAGAAAAAAAGAAGAACAAAAATTGAAAGGAGAAAAAAAGGACAAAACGACAGAAGGAAAAAAATGGAAAAGAAGAAGAAAATGCAGGAACCATTGTCGCGTGCGGCGACAAAACAAGTGGGTCAGTTGGGTCGAACCAAAAATAGCTCACTTATTAGCCGTTTTCCCTAGGACCATGGTCCCAACAGCCCCCACCTCACTGGACCCAAGTATCATGAAAAACTAACCATTTTGAGTTAATTTTTGGATGATTACATACTTTCATTTTATTAGATGAAGGTCATTTTTGTAATCAAAAAGTGGCTTAACGGGCCAAAGTATCACGAAAGTCATTAAATTACTTTTTTGTACAAAAATGCCACTTATTTTCTCTAAATATCACAAAAAGTTACTAGGAGGAAACAAATGAAATATATTTTTTGTTACTTCAAAAAATAATTGAGTCGCTTTTCAGTTACAAAAGATAAATTAGTGACTTTAATGATTCTCAAGCAAAGTTAAGTGATACAATAATAGTTTAGTAGTTTTGATACAATAAAATAAATATATATTGAGTGGATTATTCATAAATTATGCCGTTATTTTCCTTTGAAAAATCATTTTATGATTAATTTCTCAAAATTAGGTTAGATATAAAAGTTGGTGACCTATATAATGATCAATTCATCATACAAGGTGTAGGATAATGTATGAAGATAGTGGCTTAAAAAAAAATCGTATTAAAGGTTAATGTCAAAATATTAAAAGTGATATGCATTATATGTAGAGAAGGAGTACTATTTAATATTTTCGTCATACCAAAAATATATGCGAGAGAAGCTTTTGCACTGTGCCGACAAAAAAACAGAAGGAATAAAGCACACAACTGAAAGTCTGAAACACATGGTGATTTGTAAATATAGCTGCTTTCATTGATGCAGATGTATTCAATCTGGTATTCTGGTTACATCTGCTACAGTTAATTAGTGCTAGATCGTAATTAGCGTGAGAAAATGAAAGATAGTGAAGTATTGATGAATTCATTTCATTTGATGATAGATGGTTATGAATTATCCATGTATAACAGCTGTCTTTATTACATACAATGGCGGAGTCAAAAAATTTAGAGAAGGGGTCAACATATAATATATATACATAAAAAGAAATTTTGATCCTATTACACGGTGCACGTAATTTTCCGGCAGCGAAAAAGTGTGAATTGATGACACCCCATAACCTAATAAGTAGGGGTGTTCTTCAGTCGGTACGGTACGGTATTTAGATATTTCGGTTTGCTATTTTCGTTATTCGGTTTTTAAAAATGTTATACCAATACCGTAGCTAATTAAATTCGGTATGATTCGGTTTTTCTCCATTCAGTTTTAGTTTATTCGGTTTGAATATTAACTAATAGTGCATAAAGTCATATACTGTAATATTCTTAATTAAAGTACTCAAAATTATAAATCTAAAAACGTTTGTTGCCAAAAATTTTGTCCAAAACCAGCAAATATCAACTACAGAGAGAGAAACTATACATAAAGAAATAAATTTGATCAATAGAAATGTCTTGCTACTTGCTTAGATTAATTAATTGATGAACTTGGAGTATAAAAGTGTAACGACCCGACCGGTCGTTTTGAGAATTTAAGCTCTGATTGGTGGCATAAGGTCTTGAACAGCTTCACATTGCGTGTATCGACCTGCGTGCATGGTTGGATTCAGTTACCAGATGATTCAGAGTCGAATTGGAAGAAGGATTTTAGTTTTGGAAGTTTAAGCGGTGAAATACTTGACCGAAATTTGACTTTTTTTGTAAACGGCTCCGGAATAAGTTTTTGATAATGTCAACAGCTCCGTATGGTAATTTTGGAATTAGGCACGTGTCCGGATTTGAATTTAGAGGTCCGTATAGTAATTTGAGGCAATTCGGCGAAAAGTTGGAAAATTTGAAGTTTCGAAATTGGAGAAGTTTGACCCACAATTGACTTTTGTGATATCGGGGTCGGAACACGATTCCGAGAGTTAAAACATGTCCGTTATATAAATTGTGACTTGTCTGCAAAATTTGGCGTCATTCCGAGTTTGTTTGAGTGGTTTCGGCACGAGTCTTCGAAGTTGGAAGATTTGGAAGTTCATAGTTCGATTCGTGGCGCGATTTGCATTTTTGGCGTTGTTTGATGTGATTTGAGACCCCGATCGAGTCTGGGTTAGGTTATAAAACTTGTTTGTGTGTTAAGACGGGGTCCCGGGGGCTTCGGGTGTGTTTCAGGCCAATTTCTTCTATGTTTGAACTGATTTCTGGTGTCTATTGTCCTCCTTCGCGATCGCGTAGCCCCAGCCGCTATCCCGTAGTGTCCTGTTGATCCGCCTCATTTTACTTCATCGCGTTCGCGTAACACCTCTCGCGATCGCGAAGGTCTGCTTTCTTTCGCTTCGAGTCTGCATCCGTTCCCTCGCGTTCGCGTATCGCGTTCGTGTCCCTTCATTCGCGATCGTGAAGGGTCTTTCTTGGCAGCCCCAATTTTCTTCTCCGCGATCGCGACCCAATCTCCGCCATCGCGATGCATAGCCATCTGGGCAGAATATAAGTTTTCCAAATCGAGGGTTAGACCATTTTCACCAAATTTTGACTTCTAGAGCTCGGTTTTGAGCGGTTCTTGGTTTTTCAAGCAATTCGATTGGCTAAGGATTCTTCACCTAGAGTTTTTTTTTTGAGCATAAATACGGCATTTATATATTTATAATAAGAGCTATTTTAAGTAATTACATTTGCACCACCTAGGGTGGGAATATGGTCAGTTGACCCATCATGCACAAAAACATAGTCATTGTTAACATTCTGATTGCCCATAGATCTAAGGATATTACATGTACTAGTAGTTAATATTTTAGAGCAAATAACAACTCCACACATTTCCTTGGTTAGCATTTCTTCAACAAAATTTGGTGGAGATTCAAAAATATTGATTTCTTCTTGTAGATATTTGTTTTGCCATCTTTTCCTTGCATCTTTTGCCAATGCATCTGCGATAGAATTTCCTTCCCTGAATTATGTTAAAGTTGTAGGACATTCACCTGGCGCATTAATGATCTACATAAGGAGATTAAAGTATTTAGTAAGGTGTGCCCATTTGTGATGGCTCTTATTGCATCTGTTGAGTCGGTTTCTATGATGAATTGGGATATGTTGAATTTTACTGCCAATAGGAGACCTTCATGAATTGCTTGAAGTTCCGTGTGCAGTGCTGAGAGAGCTTGAGTGCATTTTTGGAATCCTACTATCCAGTTTCTCTTGTGGTCTCGAAAGGTTCCTCCTATACCACTTTGATTGTTTTCAAAGGACCCGTCTATATTTAGTTTTATCCATCCTATTTGGGGGGCATGCCATTTAATGTGTATAGAAGTGGTATTGTGAAGTTGTTGGTCGGATTGAGTTAGTAAGTGGTATTGCATGGCATAATTAGCAATACCTTGGTTGAGGGGTTGAAGTTAGTATTGTTTATATTATTTTTATTTTTGTTTAACCATCGACCCCAAATAACAAAGGGAAAGTATTGTTGCCAAGTGAGATTATGATAGGAGTAACTTGCTTGCAGGTCTCTTAAGTCAGGAAGCCAGTTTGGTCCTTTAATAGAGGAAAGTTTATTCCTAGTTTATCCCAAAGATTTCTCGCAGTAGGACATCTAAGGAATATATGGCTAGGGGATTCTTCTTCCCTATGGAAAATGGTACATATATTGTTGATATTAATGCCAATGTGACTCAAGTATTGTCTACAAGAAATTTTATTATGTAGACATTTGCCATATAAATAATTTTATTTTATTAGGGAATACAAGTTTCCAAACCCATTTAAAATCGATTTGGTTGTTGGTGTGATCCCTTAGCGTAGTTGAGCAGCTTTTTGAGGAGAAACACCCATCTGAGTTATGGTACCAAATTGGGGTGTATTGATTCTTGTTTAGAGGAAGGGGTATTTTTTTGATATTTTTTAGGAGGTCTTTAGGAATAGGGAAGGATATTTTTGATAGTTTCCATTGATTCTTAGAGAAGATGTCTTTGATGCATAGGGAAATTTCTTCCTTTTTGAAGGGGCCAACTATGGTTTCTCTTAGGGTTTTGGCATTAGGGATCCAATTTGTTGACCATATATTTAGGTTGGAATTTTCACTAGGGTTCCAAAGAATGTTTTTGGAGCATATGGACCATCCTTTTTGGAGGCTTTTCCACACAAAGGATTTTACATTGTTTGGATCTCTTCTAGCGTATTTATGTATCAGACACCTTGACCACATGGATGTGATGTTGGTCAAGAGTCTCCAAGCAAGACTTCCTAGTGCTGTTAAATTCTTGTTATTTTTTGTTATTAGACCTATGCCACCCACCTCTTTAGGATTAGTAATATTGTTCCAACCTATGTAGTGAATCTTTTTTGACTCGAGCGTAGAATCCCAAATGAAGTCTCTTTGAATACTGTCAATTTGATTTAAGATTCTCTTTGGCAGGTAAGTGTAATGCATTGCATGACTATGTATAGAGTTTAGGGTGTGTTTTTCTAGAGTGGCTCTTCCAGCAACGTTTAAGAACTTGCAGAAATTTTTTTATGCATATTATCAATAATAAATTGATAATCTTTTGGGGTAGGGTGATTATTGAGAATGGGATAGCCAAGGTATTTCCCAAAATTTCTATCAATTTTAATATTTAAGAAAGAGACTAGTTCTTTTGCAGTGTTATTGGGACAGTTCTTAGAGATAATTATTTTAGATTTATGAAGATTAATGTTTTGGCCTGATAAATCACAGAAACGAGAAAGATTGTCTCTAATAGTATTGCAAGACTTTTTGTTGATTTCAGACATTAATGTAAGGTCGTCCGCAAAAAATAGGTGCGAGATACCTGAGTCCTTGGAGCTTAAATGAATGGGATGCAAATGTCTACTTGGTGACAGATTAACCTAGAGAACATTTCCATACATAGTATAAAAATATAGGGGGATAGAGGACATCCTTGCCTTATTCCTCTTGTAGGGCTAAAAAAGTCAGTCCTCGAACCATTGACTAGTATTGCTATACGACTTGAGCTGATACAATTCATGATTACCTTCGAAATATTATCTGGGAAGTGGAACAATTTAAGCATCTTATAGATGAAGAACCATTCTAAACGATCAAAGGCTTTTTCTAGGTCTAGTTTTAGGATCATATTTGCCTTTTTCCCTTTCTTGTTTTTGAATTGGCTGATGAATTCTTGGATGAGAAATTGCATTATCACTAGTTCTCTTTACTTTAAGGAAGCTAGCTTGGAAAGGACCAATCAAATCGTTTAGGAAATGTTTGATCCTATTGGCTATAACTTTAGTGATAATTTTGTATATGGTGTTGCACAGACCTATAGGTCTAAAATTTTTGAGATTGTTTGCATTGTTGATTTTTGGAATTAGACAAATGTGAGTATCATTTATGTTTGGAGGTTAGTTTTTTTTCTAGGAATGCTTTCTCGAATAGGGAGACGACTGACGGGCCAACAATATTCCAATACCTTTGGTAAAAGAAAGGTTGAATTTCGTCTGGGCCGGGGGTCTTAAAGGGATTAAAAGAAAAGACTGCATTAGTAATTTCACTAGTAAGTATATTATTGTCTAGGGAGAATAGATTGATTTTGTTATGGCTTTGATAGTTATGGGAAATGTTAGCGATGGGGGTTGAGTCGTGAGAGGTCGTAAAATATTTAACGAAGAAATTATGAGTATGATTCATTATAGCAGTCGTGTCATAAATCCAATTATCTTGGTCATCCTTATAGAAGATAATTTTGTTTTTCCTACGGTTGTTGGTGGCCATTATGTGGAAGAATTTTGTGTTAGCGTCACCTTCTTGTAACCACGAAATTCTAGATCTAAGTCTCCAATAATCATCCTCTATTCTTAGGTAGTTGTTATAGTCGGCTTGGAGAGTACGTTCTAGATCTTGAAGAAAAGTGCTAGAGTGATATTTTGGAGATTGTTGAAGGTCCTTAAGTCTAGCTAAAATTCTATTCTTTTCTTTGTGGAGGTTGCCAAAGGTTTTGCTCTTCCAATCTTTAACTTTATTAAGGAGGGAGTCGATAGAGGCATGATAGTTGTCATCCTTCCAGCATTCCTTGATGAGGTTTTGGAAGCTGGGGAATCTACACCAAAAATATTCTAATCTAAACGGCTTAGGAAGGTTGATATTACACTTAGGGGTTAATTGGAGGAGTAGGGGATTATGGTCAGAGGTTATTCTAGGGAGGTGGGTAACCGAGGCATTAGGGAAGGCATTAATCCACTTGTTGTTAGCTAAACTTTTATCAAGTCGTTCCATGATCAAACATTTCTTATTTTTTCTTCTATTTGTCCAGGCATACTTACAGCCCTTGTATCCTAGATCTATTAAGCCACATTTGTTGATACAATCCCACAAATAATTCGATCTTTTACTGCTTAAATTTGCCACCTAACTTTTCATTTGAGTCTAACATGTCATTAAAATCACCTCTTACTAACCAAGGCCCACTATGAGTTTTGTGTAAATTTATAATATTATCCCACATAATATTTCTTTCACATATTTTATTGCTAGCATATATCTACTGTGGCACTGATCTCCTGGGACCTTCTAACGAAGCTGTGGACATTGATAATGTTGTAATTCCACAGAATCACCATACCTCCTGACTGCCCATTAGATGGTATTTCTATCATGTCAGTAAACCCGAATGGGTTTAAGAGAGGCATATGGTTGTCCATACAGGTCTCCAGAAGGGTGACCATGCTAGGATGGTGGGTGTCGATCATATCCCTGAAATGAAGCCTGAAGGCCTCATTGTTGCCCCCACGAATGTTCCAGATGATGAACGAAATTAGCCTATTCATCGTTGGAATCATGTTGTTGATGTCTCCATTCTCTAGTGGCCTTGGTGCAAACACTGGATTTCTCCTCTGGATGGGGACAATGATCATCACATGTTCCCCCACTGATGGATCTGCAGGGAGCCGTATATCTATAGTGCATTTGTACATGGCTAATGGGCATTTGAGTATCTGCCTCTGCTCTTGTCTCTCCGTAAAGATGAATACTTTTACATTGTCTAGATTTGAATCTTCCATTATCAGTTCTGGGATTGAGATGTTCGGATCGACTTGTTCTTCCATTAAGTCTTCTGGAAGATGAAAGTTTGGATGTGCATGTTGTTGTGGGGCTGGTTGGTAATGAGAGTGGGGGTGTTTGATGTTACGGGGGGGGGGGGTTGCATGTGGGTTCCAAAGAGTGAAGATTGGGTTTAGAGATGTAGCTATCTCCGGAGTGAAGAGCGGAAGGTTCATCACTGCTTGGGCAGATTGGAGTGGGACAAAGTGAGGAAGCATCAGCCATTCTCTCATCATCACTTGAGTTGCATGTGGTGGGAGGTTTGGAGCAATTGGTTGTAAGATGTTGTTGAGCCCGATGTGGTTATGATAATTGTTCATTGATAACCGCATGCCTTCCGATATTAGTTCTGCAAGGAAGTAGGAGTTGTGGATTACTAAGATTGTTTCTCACCCATTTAAATTGATATTGAACGAGATGGTGTGTCCCGTCAAACCCTGTTCCACCCAAGATTGTGGTTGGTGGTTTTACGACATCGGGGGTTGGATGAATATCATTGGAGGTTGGTTGGTTTGAGGGTTGGGGAGGGAATAGTTGTCCATGGTATGGTTCAGGTGGAGGATCTGAAACATCCTGTACCTTTTTCTGCTGTGTATGGGTAGTCTTGGCATGTTTAGGAGAGGGAGGGTTGCTTTTAGAGTGAAAGTTTACTTCTTTGGAAAAAGGAAGATCAGAGAAAATGATTGAAGAATCTCTTTGCATGTCTTCTTTATGGTGTAGCGTATTAGTTTTAAGAGGATAATTGAGGGATTGGGTTTGGGATACGTGTTCTTTTGAGTTTGACATTTGGAGCACGAGTTCCTTTTATTCTGACAGGTTTGTGAGGTTATTTGTTATGTGCATTGTATTGTTTGTACTGGTTGTGTGGTCATATGGGGTAATTATGGGGGGGGGGGTGGTTAATTATGGGAGGGTGGTTATTGACAACTTTAGGGGGAGGTGGGTCATTAGGTTGGATGGATACGTCGGTTGAGTATTTTTATTTTGGTTAATGTTATAATTAGTAGATATCTTACCATCATTAATAACAAGGTTGCCTTTATTAGGGTACTTAATAAGGTTAATTATGTTACCTTGGGAATTTGACGAGACTAATTGATTATTCTTTGAATCCTCCGGATTCAAAGACTGGGGATGGAGTATAGAGAATTTATTGTTAGATTCAATATCCATAGTGTTATCTTCAGTAGTATTCCCGGCGTTATGAATGGGGTTGCTAGATTTGTTTTTCCTTCCTTATGTGTTGTTATTAGCCTTCTCTTTGTAATTGAATTTTTGAGAAGTTAGGAACTTACCTGTGGATGCTTCGAATATATTAACATTGATACCTGGGTTTTTGGTTGTTTCTCCTTTCCTTTTTTCTTTTTGTTCGTGTTTTTGTGAAGGCATACCTTTTTTGAAGGTAACCGTTTGCCATTCCTCCTTTTGATAGGCTTGTTCTGCTTGAGTATTGGCTTGCTAATTGCTTAGTGTTGAGTTATCTGGTTGGTTTCTCTGCACTATTTCCTTCACTAGGTGAATTGTTGTATTTGCTTGGGTTGGTGTTCTGCTTCCGCATTGACAAGTTGAGTGACCTAGGAATCCACAGTGTCGGCATAGTAATTTTTCACACTCATAGAGAATTTGTTATTTGTGTGAGCCAATCCAAATGTGGGATTTGACATGTTTATTAAGGGGTAGCTCAATACAGATTCTTGCATAACGTCCTCTAATAGTTGCAGATGTGCATGCATCAACTTTTAGGAGTCTCCCAATGGTATCCCAACCTTGCGGAGGATTTTCCCGTCATAGAACTCTGTTGGGAGTTCTGGTAGTCGAGTCCATATTGCTGTTAGTGTTTGTTGTGCCCTCGAAGGGACGAAGTTGGGTTCCCATCGTTGAACTGATAGAAAACTCCCAAAGATGAACCATGGACATTTTTGGAGTGCATTTTCCATATTTTCTTCTTTGGTAAATTTTACTGTGTAGTAATCCTTTCCAAGGTCTATTAGGGGAAAATTTTCTGAAGGTTTCCACAGTTCTGTAATTTTCTGTTTGAGAACGTTGTGGAGAATTTTTTATCCTTGGAGCTTGATGATGATTAAGAATCTCCGGGATAGTAGATACGTTGTTTGTCTTCTCCAGTAATTGTGACATGGTGGATAGGGTTATTGGTTGTGAGGTTTGTTGTCCCTTCCTCCTCAGATTGATCAATAGCTATCGGAGATAAGTAGATAGGTGCAGGAGAGCTTGAGAGGTTGCAATAATGTTCATTTGTTAGTAGTTTATCTTTAAAGGGTGTTTGTTACTTGGGGTAGTTGCTGCTGATATCTAGTGGTTTGGGTGGTGGCTCCTCTTGAGTCGGGTGGTTTATGATTTCATCTTGTTACACCCCATGTTTTCGTACGTGAGAGTACATCGTAAGTCAATTGATGTAAGCTCAGAAATAATATTATATTTTATTGAATATAAAGTAAGTTAATTATGTTACATTGGAGGTTACAAATATTTAAGATCATTAATAATGAGTACCAAGAGGGTTGGAAAGCGTAGAAGCTAAACCAATTGAAGAAAAATAAGTTTCGTCGAAAGTCGACGAGTTTGGAATGTTATAACATGTACTTTAGGGTGAGACTATGGTTCATTACATGATAATGCGGTTATTCTATGATTTAATTTTTATCGTATGATATTTGTGTTCTACTTTTGAAGTCAAACAAGTTGTGGAACAAAAGTCGGAAGAGGTCTTCACAAGTTACACTCATAATGTGCTTAAAATTAGGTCAAATGTAACTGAGCTTTTATCCCAATATACTTGGATTTATTGGATGATCTACCAACCAAAATTAAGAACTATGGTCTAGTTTCCAATTAATTAAACCATTCATCGATATGACGTAGGAGTAGAGACATACTTGCAGTTTCGCGAGACTGTGCAGACATCATAAGTGACAAGTAGGTGGATCACTAGAGCTTTTTGAGCAATACATTTCATGTTCTATATGAGGTCTTATTGGGACATATAATATATAAAATTGAAGGTCATGTAATTTAGTTTCCAAAACTATTAACCGTTCGTTCATACGGCATCAGGATAAAAAGATATAAGCGTCGGAAGATGGACCAATCTTAGGGTTCCAAGCTAGCACCTCTTTGACTTTTCCAAACATGATATATATAAACCTTAGGTTGTATTTCTCTTCATTATTCAGAATTAAACGACCAGAGAACACCCATAAACATAACATCAAGCTATCTTCTAGGGTTTCAAAGAAGATTATCATTCCGGGCAAGAAATTGAGAAGCAATAACATCAAAACGATCCCTACGACGTAAGAGTCATTATACTGCCTCTCCTTTTTATTTGTAGTTAGAGTTTTGGATGGTACTTCATAGTTAAGAAACATCTAATATCTGTATTTAAGTAATTAAATATCAAGGAAGGTTGATAAATATGTTTCTTAATAGTTAGAACTCACGGGATGGTGATCGGAAGTTGTGAGTTCGAGTTATTTGACTTGTAGCGGACTGTTCTGTATTGTTGTTGGGCTGCATTTTTTTTACTAATGTTTTGTGGATTTTTGGAGGAGTAAGAGTGTGGAGAAACACCAAATAGATATAGGGTTGTGAGCTGGTCATTCTTTGTAACATTTCCGGGTCGTTTGACACGACTACGGTGGTCGTCTTATGTGTGAAGTGATTAGGTTGTGTGTGGATGTTTTGGGAGGCTCAATATGATTATTATTGATGTTGTTTGGGATGTTTGGTGATTGTTTTGACTTGTGTGAAGTCATATAAATAGGGGAGGTGATGTCCGTTACATCGTAAAATAGGTTGTGGTCGATACATAATAGTTGTGACGCTTAAACGATAACGATAGTGTCGTTTCTCTTATTGTAGATTAAGGAGTTGTGAAATTTGTGTAGCTTGAGGTTGGGGCAGTATATAAAAAGTATGTGAGGATATCCCTTTCCTTCTTTTGCACGACTCCGATTGTACATAATGCAATGAACGAGCTTCCAAATATACTCTACTCTTAGAAGCTAGCAGTACTTACATTGTTTCCCTTCTTATGGAACAATTAATGTTAAGGTTGCTTCTCTTATTATTATGTTATCAATGTTGTTGGTACTTCCTGATTCTTATAACATTCTCGATGAAGAGTTATCCCTAATGATGTGTACGGAGAATATCGACCTTACGTCGCTCCGAAATGTTCAGAACATGATTCCAATCAGTCCTGCATGCATTATATATATATGTATCTATTTTAATCTATCGAGCCGCGCTATAGTCGGCCGGGTATGGCATCTATTGTTCAACCACTGATCAGTTGGGTTACCGAGTCCTCTTTGAGGTCGGGTATGATATGATGATGATGATAATTCCCACAGAGGTGGATGTTTAAAAAGATTATGTGTATATATGTATCATGCATTTCATGTTAATTTCTGTTAGAAGCACTCAGATGCTACAAGTTGTATCTCTTACATCTCTCTTTACATTACTGTTCTTATTTATGCTTTCCTGCCTTATATACTCAGTACTTTATTCGTACTGACGTCCTTTTATTTGTGGACGCTACATGTCATGCTGCAGGTCCTGATAGATAGGTAGACACAGCTCCCCCACCATAATAGGCTTTCCAGTTCAGCGGTTATAGGCGAGATCCCTTCTTCAGACTTACCGTGGTCTTGCTATGCATTTTTGTTACAGATATTATGGGTATGGCGGGGCCATGTTCCGGCTATGTTGCATTAATTATGCTCCTTTAGAGTCTCATATACAGGTGTCGGCTCATGTATAGTTTGGTATGCCTTATTGGCTAATTTTTGTTGTATAGTCTTTCATGGCAGCGTTGTAGCTCGTACCTTTTATGTAGTTTCTTAGCAATCTTGTCATCCCATGTGATGTAAGTTCATGATCCATATCTACCATTTATATTGATCTCGTTATCCCTTAAAGATAATAAGAAGGTTAGATAAAATGTACGTTGGTGCTCGGCAAGTATGGCCCGGGTGCTAGTCATGATCCTCCAGTTTGGGTCGTGACAAACTTGGTATCAGAGCAGGTTTGTCCTAGGGGTTGTCTATGAGCCGTGTCTATTAGAGTCTTGTTTATGGGTGTGTTGTGCACCACACTTATAAGAAAGAGGCTATAGGGCATTTAGGACTTTTACTCTTTCTTCTTACTCTAGATCGTGTGATAGAGCTCAATCGTAAGAACTCAATTTCCTCAATTCTATCTTATTTATAATACGACGATGCATACATCTAGAAAGATGGATGGTAAGAGATTGCAATGTGGCTGTGGAAGAGTTGAGTCAGAGGAACTCAATTTTGCATCATGCTTATGATGAGTAAATGTGAGGGCTTCAGCAGATCATGTGTGTACTAAGATGTGTTAGTTTCTTAATAAGGAGCTCTAAGGAAAGAATATCTATCTACCCATATGGTATAAATAAGAGAATCAGAAGTAAGATACGAGTTTTAGCAAGTAAAGAAGCAAGATAAAGAATGGTACGAGGTACCTAGCTAATAAAGATTATCAGTATTTATAATTCTGGCAGAGAAATATAAGCATTTTTAGTTACTTTCAACGGTAACAAAGATATCTACAATTGTCAATACCAATCTCAATTATGCCCTATGGGAGCTAACTGAAATAATTTAAGAGAAGGATAGGATATCAGAATCCAGCTGGGATTAGATTAACTGAAAATTGTGGATAGATTGTTATCATTATTTAATATTTTTGAAGGGTAGTGCAGAACATGGTAATAGTTCTCATTTGGAGATAGCCATACGGTCACTCTAGAATAGAACAGTAAGATATGAATACTAGAATATTCAGAAATTTCAGAAGATAGGCACTAGGATCATAGAAGGGTTAATATTTGCCTTAGTATGACTCCAGCACCTAGTAAAAAAAAAAGAAGAAGAATGTTAGGCGTCCCGAAGAGCCAGTGATATGAAGCAGGGGGAGCTAAATGTGAAAGAATGTCATGTTGAAGTCTTTATAATAGGGCGATAGACATAGATATTAGCATGAGAATAAGAAGAGAGTAAATGAAACATTGTGAGTAAGAGGTGATAAATGAGTGATAGCGGTAAATCAGAATATGGTATAATGATAAAGTCTATAGTCAAGTGAAGGGAAAAAAATAAGAGGAGCCAGGCCTTGAGACAATAAAAAAGTGTAAGCCATAAATCCATACCCTCATTTCGAGAAATGAGTTGGTGACTCACACGTGATTACCATAAGAATAAGTTAGACCCCCCAAGTAATAGAAATTAGTATGTGATAGTAAACAAGAAAAAACAATCGAACATGAATTAGGGATCAAAGGAGTTGGTAATAGTCGACATTGTTTCAAAGATAGTGTTTCGACAATAATAGAATGAATATTAGAAGAATAACCTTTAAGGGTCATTCACGAAGACGCTTCCCTAAAGCAAGAACTATGAGCAGAGTTAAGCTTAAGGGACTAAATGTGCCAGTTATACCACGTGTCACCCTTGTGTGTACGAAATTCAATTATACCTGGTGTAGAAGGGTTTCCGCAAGGAGAGTAATGTCTGTGAAGATGTAGAAACAAAATTCCAAATATGAAGAGGTAAATATCGAATGGTAAAGGAATAATGTGGTAAAAAGATGAAAGGAATAAGATTACATTTATTCATATCCCACAGATATAATATAACTCCAGAACATTATGCAAGCATGATGTTGGGGAGAATCAATAAGGGTTTCGCACTCGATGATATTGATATATAAGTGAGAATGAAAACTTGATACACAAGGATCCCGTACAAGAGGTAAGTTAAGACAAAAGACATAATCCAAGAGGCGTTACATAAAATAAAGATATGAGAGTGGACCAATGGGTAGTCAGTAGTTGATTCAGGAAGAGCCTAGTTATGGATAGATAAGAGGATATAGGAAAATTAGTAGATCATGCAAGATAAACGTAGTGAAACCCAGCATAGGAAATTCAGTCTGTTAGATACAAAATCGTAATCCTCGAGAAATATTCAGACAGGATTTGGGGTAGTTGAAGGTACAATATAAGTGTTACGGATATAAAAGAGAGTGCCGCAATGGAGACAACTGGAATTTCAATTCAGAAGAAACCCTACAAGCACAAGGGCATGGAGGCCAGTAACTAAGGATAATGATAGGCGAGTAAGAACATCAGAAATACCGTGGGATATACAATGTAATAAGGTCTCAGCTTTATAAGAGTTAGAAGTTATTCCCTAAGTACTACAACAAAAGACTAGCTGAGAAAATAAGGAAGCAGGCTTCAACATAAACATAGTGACCTAAAGTAGAAATAGTCTTGCAACAGCAGTCTCACTATAATATTTTATGCACTCCATAAGAAAGTGGAACCTATCGTAGCTAATAAATGGAGGAAGAAAAAAAAAATCAATCAAAAGTTGATAATTGAGATCATATGAGTTACAGGGAACTCCTGTATTAATGGGCACTAAGATAGGCCAGGTATCCATGCAGCAACTGGTAGAACGACCAGGAAAAGTAATTGTTTTCATTTAAGGACAACTGAGAAGGCGTGAAAGGAAATATATAGTGCTAACATGATGTAAGGAAGGTTACGAGTATAAGTAGATGTGCGTAGGTCGCAAGCTAAAGTATGGTAGAGCAACAAGGTTTTAGCTAGGCAGGAGTAAGGATAAGAAAAGGTGTGTGAGAAGGTGACGAGAATAGGTAATTCCTCAGGATTAAACCCATCACAACAAGAGAGCTGATGGTTTCCATACAGTTATAAAAAGCTCAGCATATCATGAGTGAACTCAAAGGAGTTTAAAACTAGGAGCATTAAGAAGAGATAGAATGCTAGCATGGTAGTAAAGTAAGGTCATAATTGTGATAAATGATAAGAGGATGAAGTTTAGACCTTTGATTGAGTAATGATTTAGAGAACAAGTATTTCATGAACTGCATGTGATTAGAATACCCCCATAAGATGAAACACATTGGGAATCTATGAAATACAATTATTGCATTATAGTATCATCCCTAAGTGGATAAGGAAAATCACTTCAGATGCTCCCCGATGAGACGTGAGCCCTAGTGACGATTTTAAATTATCAGTGGTAGATTATAGATCAATATGAAGGTGAATCAACAATGAATGGATGAAAGTTACAAAGTATGAGATGAGATTATGCTTTCATTATTAAGATAGAAGGTAATAAGAAAGCACTAAATGGCTTAGATTTATACATATAGGATAAGCGATGAGAAAAAAAACTTGGAGTTGGGTGGCAAGTCTCCATAATAATAGACCGAAGTAAGAGTTATGTTATATTATGACCTACCTAGTAGTGGTAAAGCCATAAGCATAGATAACTGAGGCTATGAAACAAGATATAGCAATAGTCGTAAGTTCAACAAAATACCAAACAAAGAACTTTAGTACACCTATAGATGCCCAGAGGGACAACTTGTCATAGTACAATATATCTTCACCAAGTGAATCATAAAGATAGGTTAAAAGCTAACAAGAAATAAAAAAGGAGATAAGAGTCGCATTGGCGCACATTCAAGGTTAGAATTGTCTAGGCTGCATGAAAGAAGTTAGAAATAGTTACGACATTGAAAGGAGTTCAGCCACAAGTCGTGGTGTGAGAAAGACGCCTAAAGGGGGGAATGTTCTAGCCTTTGGATTTATTCACCAAACAACTCCCTAGATGTCAAAGAAAATATTAAATTATTTGTAAGAGTTATTGCTTAAAATATGGAAAAGTTCATTATTCAACATTCGAGGACGAATGTTCCAAATGGGGGAATGATGTTACACCCATGTTTTCGTACTTGAGAGTACATCGTAAGTCGATTGATGTAAGCTCAGAAATAAGATTATATTTGATTGAATATAAATTAAGTTAATTATGTTACATTGGAGGTTACAAATATTTAAGATCATGAATAACGAGTACCAATATGGTTGGAAAGCTTAGAAGCTAAACCAACTGAAGAAAATAAGTTTCGTCGAAAGTCGACAAGTTTGGAATGTTATAACATGTATTTTAGGGTGAGTCTATGGTTCATTACATGATAAGGAGGTTATGCTATGATTTAATTTTTATCTTATGATAGTTGTGTTCTACATTTTGGATTCAAACAAGTTGTGGAACAAAAGTCGGAAGAGGTCTTCACAAGTTACACTCATAATGTGCTTAAAATTAGGTCAAATGTAACTAAGCTTTTATCCCAATATACATGGATTTATTGGATGATCTACCAACCAAATTTAATATCTATGAGTCCAGTTTCCAATTAATTAAACCATTCATCTATATGACATATGAGTAGAGAGATATTTGCAGTTTCGCGAGACTGCGCAGACATCATTAGTGACAAGTAGGTGGATCACTAGAGCTTTTTGAGAAATACATTTCATGTGATATATGAGGTCTTATTGGGACATATAATATATCAAATTTAAGGTTTTGGAATATAGTTTCCAACACTCTTAACCGTTCGTTCATACGAAATCAGGATAAAAAGATATAAGCGTCGGAAGATGGACCAATCCTAGGGTGCCAAGCTAGCACCTCTTTGACTTTTCCAAACTTGATATATATAAATCTTAGGTCGACTTTCTCTTCATTATTCAGAATAAAACGACCAGATAACACCCATAAAAATAACATCAAGCTATATTCTAGGGTTTCAAAGAAGATTATCATTCCGGGCAAGAAATCGAGAAGCAATAACATCAAAACGATCCCTACGACGTAAGTGTCATTATACTGCCTCTCCTTTTTCTTTGTAGTTAGAGTTTTGTATGGTACTTCATAGTTAAGAAACATATAATATCTGTATTTACGTGTTTAAATATCAAGAAAGGTTGATAAATATGTTTCCTAATAGTTAGAACTCACGGGACGGTGATCGAAAAGCGTGAGTTCGAGTTATTTGACTTGTAGCGGACTGCTTTGTGTTGTTGTTGGGCTGCGTTTTACTACTGTTTTGTGGAGTTTTGGAGGAGGAAGAGTGTAGAGAAACACCATATAGATATAGGGTTCTGAGCTGGTCATTCGTTGTAATATTTCCGGGTTGTTTGACACGACTACGGTGGTCGTCTTATGTGTGAAGTGATTAGGTTGTGCGTGGACTGTTTTGGGAGGCTCAATATGATTATTATTGATGTTTTTTGGGCTGTTTGGTGATTGTTTTGACTTTTGTGAAGTCATATAAATAGGGGAGGTTCTGTCCGTTACATCGTAAAATAGGTTGTGTTCGATACATAATAGTTATGACGCTTAAACGATAACGATAGTGTCGTTTCTCTTATTGTAGATTAAGGAGTTGTGACATTTGTGTAGCTTGAGGTTGGGGCAGTATATAAAAGGTATGTGAGGCTATCCCTTTCCTTCTTTTGCACGACTCCTATTGTACATAATGCAATGAACGAGCTTCCAAATATACTCTACTCTTAGAAGCTAGCAGTACTTACATTGTTTCCCTTCTTATGGAACAATTAATGTTAAGGTTGCTTCTCTTATTATTATGTTATCAATGTTGTTGGTACTTCTTGATTCTTATAATATTCTTGATGAAGAGTTAGCCCTAATGATATGTACGGATAATATCGACCTTACGTCGCTCCGAAATGTTCAGAACATGATTCCAATCAGTCATGCATGCATTATATATATGTATCTATTTTACTCTATCGAGCCGCGCTATAGTCGGTCGGGTATGGCACCTATTGAGCAACCACTGATCAGTTGGGTTTATCGAGTCCTCTTTGAAGCCGGGTATAATATGATGATGATGATGCCCACAGAGGAGAATTTTCTATGATGATGATAATGCCCACAGAGGCGGATGTTTAAAAAGATTATCTGTATATATTTATCATGCATTTCATGTTAATGTCTGTTAGAAGCACTCAGATGCTACATGTTGTATCTCCTACATCTCTCTTAATGTTACTGTTCTTATTTATGCTTTCCTGCCTTACATACTCAGTACTTTATACGTTCTGACGTCCTTTTATTTGGGGACGCTACATGTCGTGTTGTAGGTCCTGATAGACAGGTAGACACACCTCCCCCACCATAATAGGCTTTCCAGTTCAGCGGTTATAGGCGAGATCCCTTCTGCGGACTTGCCGTGGTCTTGGTATGCATTTTTGTTATAGATATTATGGGTATGTCGGGGCCACGTTCCGGCTATGTTGCATTACTTATGCTCCTTTGTAGGATCATAAATAGGTGTCGACTCATGTATAGTTTGGTATGCCTTATTGGCTAATTTTTTTTGTATAGTCTTTCATGGCAGCGTTGTAGCTCGTACCTTTTATGTAGTTTCTTAGCAATCTTGTCATCCCATGTGATGTAAGTTCATGATCCATATCTACCATTTATATTGATATCGTTATCCCTTAAAGATAATAAGAAGGTTAGATGAAATGTATGTTGGTGCTCGGCAAGTATGGCCCGGGTGCTAGTCATGATCCTCTAGTTTGGGTCGTGACACATCCATTGAGAGAGAATTTTCAGGCATGAATTTAGCTTCATGAATAGCATGGATGTCACTAGTATTGTGGAAAACATAAAGCGGCACTGTTTCTTCACCTAGAGTTAAATATATTCCGTGATTTATCTTTGTTTTTTGTCATTTAATTTGTGTTTTGAGTTGAGAAAAATGTTGGTTTTTGAAGAAAATTAGTAAAATGAAGATTCATGATTTGAGGGACAAAATAGTATCGGAATTTGGTAATTTTTTTATGGTTGAACTCATATTAGAACGGGTATTCGGATTTTGTAAAATTTGTCGTGTTCCGAGATGCGGGCCCGAGGGTCAGATTTTAGGTCGACTTTTGAATTTTGTTAAAGATTTAGACTTTATGATCCGGAATAGTTTCTTATGAGTTGTATTTGTGCATCGAAGTTATTTTAGTTGGATTTTTGCCGTCCGCAGGTCTTTTAACCCGAGGAGTGCATTTTAGAGTACCGGGTCATCGTCTTCGAGGTAAGTATCTTGCCTAACCTACCTTGTGTGGGGGAATTACCCCTTAGGATTTGTGTCTTCTATGTTGATTATAGTCCATGTACGTGAGGTGACGAGTACGTGCTCGGACTTAATTGTGAAAAGTTAGCCTTTAGGGTTCTTAGGTCCTTATAGTTACCGTGTATGAAGTTGTTCTTGATACGTTGGGTTCCTACTTGTTAGTTTCACTTCTACATGCTTTAATCAAAGATAATTACCTTAGGATTTCCCTCTTACTTTCTAATTGAAGCTTATTTGACTTAACTGCAAAATTTACCTCTTCTATCTTCATGATATATTTTTCATAAACTGCCTATCTCAACTGAAATTACTATTATCTCGTCCTATAATTATTTAGCCTTAATTGGAGTTACGATTATCTTCTGCTGCTTATTCCTAATTGAATTGTTGAAATCTTTCGTAATTACCCAGCTTCAAAAAGGAGTTTAGATAACCTCTACTTAGATGACTTGCCTTTATTTGGGACTATTTGACTCATGTTGGCTTCTTATTATTGACTTGAATATGGTGGAACCATTGCTACATTCTTTGCTTTACTCTTGTTAAGTTGTTCTCCTTGCGCCTAGAATTCTTTACTATGGCTATTCTTTGTGAATGAGTTTTACAGTTCTTTGTAATTTAAAGTTCTTGAGTTTATTTACTTGCCTTACGTTGCATTACTGTCATTGTTGTTTTTGTACTTGATGTGGTGATGTACGAGGTTTCTGTTGTGCTATAGATGTTATCTCTGTTGGTCGCGCTGCATATTTAAATTGGGACTACAGACGTATTCTGGGAGATCCTCCAGCACTGCATATTTATTTTGGGACTACAGACGTATTTCGGGAGATCCCCCTTGTACTGCATATTTATTTTGGGACTACAGACGTATTCCGGGAGATCCCCCTGTACTGCATATTTATTTTGGGACTACAGACATATTCCGGGAGATCCCCCAGCACTGCATGGTAAATTCGGGACTACGGGATGGGATCCCGGTAGATTCCCCTGTTGATATATCTGTGTTTAGAGCTGTTAATCCTCTATGCTTAGGTGTCACAGGGTGACCTATACTCAAAGGATATTTACTTGAAGAGTGGTATTTGAAAAGTATTTATTTTGAAGAAACTATATTTGAAGAATATTTATTTGAAAAGTATATTTGAAAAATATTTATCTTGAAGAAACCATGTTGAAAGACACTTGTTTGGAAAGTATATTTGAAAAACATATATCTTGAAGAAACTATGTTTGAAAGACACTTATTTGAAAAGTATATTTGAAAAGCATTTATCTTGAAAGAACTGTGCTCGAATGACATTTATTTGGAAAGTTCATATTTGAAAAGTAATTATCTTAAAGAACTATGTTTGAAGGATATTTATTCGAAAAGTTTATATTTGAAGGAAGTATATTTCAGAAGAATTTCCCATTGGAAAGGATTTTATTCTAAAGACCTCAATTTAAAAACTTACGGGTGAAAGTTTACACTTGAAGGATTTGACTGATTTATTGGGGTTTTTGGGTGAGGCCTGATGTGGAGACTATTGCAGTGTTGAGTTACTATTTGCCCTTACTGTATTGTGATTTTCGGATTTGGGTTGTGTTCCCGTCCATCCTTTTGTGTCTTATTATGTTGTTCCGCTATTACTTGCTGTTTTCCGTTCCTTATTGTATTTGCTTTGTTGTTAGCCATATCGTGTAGTCATTAGATATATGTCATGTTCTGTCATTCCTATACTTATTCTTGTTCAGTTTATTAGACCAGTGGGTGTCTTGACTAGTCCTCGTCACTATTTTACCGAGGTTAGTCTTGATATTTACTGGGAACCGCAGTGGTGTGCTCATACTACACTTCTGCACTTTTTTTGCAGATCTAGGTATTGATCGTTAGTAGCTTTGCGGATCCTTGCTGAGGAGACTCAAGGTAAACCTGCTGCTGCATTCGCAGGCTTCAGAGTCACCTTCTTACTTTGTATTCAACTGTTTTTACTCATTTTTAAACAGTTGTATTTATAAGTCGTAGCAAACTCTGTAGAGCTTATGGCTTGTACTACCGGTTTTGGGAATTGTAAATTTTATAGACAACTCAATTTCTAAACTTGTTAAACGCTATTTAATTATTGTTACTTAATACATGTTAGGCTTACCAGTCCCTAAGACTAGGTGCCATCACGATACGCAACAGAGGGAAATTTGGG
Organism: Nicotiana paniculata; assembly: GCA_005239505.1. Classification (NCBI taxonomy): domain Eukaryota; kingdom Viridiplantae; phylum Streptophyta; class Magnoliopsida; order Solanales; family Solanaceae; genus Nicotiana; species Nicotiana paniculata. Next base: position 8,242 of record MDKI01080555.1, on the reverse strand, counting down.
TCGTGACAAGTTGGTATCAGAGCTCTAGGTTCATAGGTGCTACGAGTCATAAGCGAGTTTTTGTAGAGTCTTGTGGATCGGTATGGAGACGTCTGTACTTATCTTCGAGAGGCTACAGAACTATTAGGACAATTTCACTTCCTTCATTCCTATCGTGCGAGTTCATTGATCTTGAAGTTTGAAATTTATCATTCCATTCTCTCACAAATAGTGAGGACACGAGCTGTGGTTCCTGATGCTGTTACTCTTGGAGTAGATGTCTCTATGGTCAGAGGTAGAGTCCAATGAGGAGCACGTGCCGCAGCTGGGGCACCTACCAGAGCAGTAGTTGGGGAGCCGCCAGTAGTTCTAGTTGGGGGCCGGTACCAGAGGCGCCTGCTGTTACCCCCAGACTTTTTGAGACTTTAGCACAGTTCCTGAGCATGTTTGGTACATTTGCTCAGGCGGGGTTATTTCCTGTTGCATAAGCTACTTCACGGACCGGGGGAGGAGCCCAGACTCCCGCCGCCCATACTGCGAGTTCACATTGATCAGGTTCTAGGTGTCATGGTGACACAGCCTGTGGTTCCAGTTCAGCTCATGGTCAGAACAACAGCATATGAGGAAGAGCAGCTTAGATTTGCAAGGTTCAATAGATATAACCCTCCTACATTCAGCGATTTGGCTTCAGAGAGTGCACAGGGTTTTCTGGAGGAGTGCCATAATATCCTCTGCACTATGGATATTGTTGAGACGAGTGGTGTTACTTTTACTACGTTTCAGCTTAAGGGAGAGGCTTATCAGTGGTGGCACACATATGAGTTCGGTAGCCGGCCGATGCAGCTTCACTTACATGGGTTCAGTTTTTAGAGATATTTTTGAGAAAATTTGTACCTCAGTCCCTTCAGAATGCAACGCGTGCGGAGTTTGAGCAGTTGTGTTCGGGCACTATGTCAGTATTAGAGTATGCCGTCAGATTGAGTGAGTTGGCCAGATATGCACATGCCTTGGTCGCTTCAGTGAGAGGGAGAGTCCGTAGATTCATTGAGGGGCTCAGGCTTGATATTCGGTTCAGCAAGGCTCGAGAGTTGGAGTCACATGTTTTGTTTCAGCAGGTGGTAGGGATCGCTCGCCGGTTAAAGGGCGTGTGGGACCGGGAGCGAGAGGGCATATGAGATCAAGAGAGAGAGAGTACAGGGAGGCGAGGTGGCCTCGTAGACCGGAGAGATCTGCTGGTCCTTATTTAATAATAATGAAAGGGAGATTGAGAGAAAAAGACAAGTTAATGACACGACCACACCAAATTGGTCGTTACATAAAGTGGCACATTCCGTCGTTACGTAACGACGAATTTAACGATACAATACAATAAAATTTAAATAACAATAAAAACAAACATCGTATTTAAAATAACAATACGATACAATACAATAGGTAACAACCATCCAAACAAGCTGTAAATGGTCCTCTATAGTTTTTTGTATACGTAATAAATTATTAGTTGTAAAATAGGCATTCAGTATTCGTCAGTTTTAGACCTTACGTTGTTACTTAATTATTCATTTTTTTCCTAGAAACTGTATGTCCTAGCCGTTCATTCCAATAGTTCTAAAAGAAAGATATAATTTTTTTAATTAGTGTTAATTTGATGACTGTTTGAAGAATTATAATAAAAATATATAATGATTTCGATCATGTTAGATTTAATATTATGTCACAAAAGTGACTACAATTTTTGTAAGCTTACCCCAAAGGATATGCCCTTCAAATTAATATAAAATATATGTGCTCAAATTTTTTACGTGTGAATCAGTTTCTTCGAAAAACTATATGACGACCCTCTTTATTCCAAATCAAAAAAATATAATTATTTTTATTGATGGCCTTTTGAAGAATCATAATAAAAATATATAATAAATATCGGAATTTAATTACCAAAAAATAGATATATCAATCATTTTAGATTCAATATCATGTTACAGGAATTACTACAATTTTCGTAAGATGTTTTCAAAAGATATGCCCTTCAAATTAAGAAGAAATACATGTTCTCCAAATCGAAATGCGTATTGATCATTTTACCTTTTAAAATAAATTTTAGAATTGTTATAAAACTAATTATTTAGTATTCTTTTTGAATGTCTTTTCTCATTTTCAGGGCACTTTGGTATTGTGTTCATCTGAAATTCATGGATTATTAGTTGTTTGCTATATGTGTGAAGTTCTGTCCACTATTTATGTTTTCAACGACTATGTGTACTACTGAAATTGAAAAGGAAGCATGCTAACTTTATTTATTAAAAAGTGACATAAATTTTAAGTTGAATTATTAACTGATGATTGAGGATCTTTATGAGACCTCTTTTCTTAATTGAGTTAGTTTGTCAATATTAATGACTATTGTCAGGAACTTACACTTTTATTTCATAACTCAAACACTCACAGAGATAGGATACGCACGCGATGCGCGTACCCTGGATGATTTTTTAATTATATTGAACGTAAAATTCTTATTGGATAAAAAATATAATTATAACTAAATATTTAAAACTTGGGATGAGCTATTATTAAGATTTGAATCAACAACAAAAAATTTTTTTAACGTTAAGAACAATCCTAATTAACCAAAAAAGTCTTTGATTTAACTAATTTGCGAAAAATTCAAGTCATAGTTTTCGAAATTTATAATAAAATAAATTATAATATTAGTAGTAAGAGTTAAACTGTTAAAAATGCAAACGTTAAACACAATAAGAATGAAACATTAGAAGACAAAATATATTCTAAGTTAGTTGCCATTAATTAATTTTTTTTCTGGTATTTGTTTAAATAAATGACAATTCCCTATACTTTTCTCTATATAAAGTTAGTTATTTTAAGATATTAACTTAATATAGATATTTTAAAACTTAGCATTTGATAAGTTGATTTACATGTTCTTCATATACACATATTTTAGTGATTGACGCTAACCACACGTGTAACGCACGTACACTAAAATCAATCAATACCAAATACGATAATTCGTTATTTCCCAAATTGTGCACTAAGTGGCACCTTCACTGATCACATAGCTTGTTACCCTGAAGTTGTGCAACTTTCAAGGGACACGCGCTCACTGCTATGTCAAAAGATACAAAACTGAAATTCATTCGGCAGCTGGGACATGAACAATGATCTATTGCTATCGTCCTTACCCCATATGATTCTTTCCTAACGATTCATATACTTTAACACTTTTTTCCCCAAATTCTGACAATGCCAACGTGCATTAAATATCATTGTTCTTTAGGTAATTTAATTGTCTAGTAGTTAAAAGATGCAAATTTCAAAGAATATAGTTTCAGTTTTATTCTTTTAACTGCTGCACCAAATTAAAGTAGTAAGTTTTTTCTACTATTTTACGAACTGTATGAAAAATAATTAATGCACCCCTGCAGAAATAATTATCAAGGAAGGAATATTAATCCACTAGCTTCATAATTCAAAATCTTGAACACGAATTAATGTCCCTAAGCAAACAGAAATTAAACCATTACCAAGAAAGATGAACCAGTGAGTATATGGTTTGGAGGGAAGAAGAACCTCATTGGACAAGTGACTAGTTGCATTGGTTCTGTGAATTTGTCTTCACAAGGACGATTATGCTACTAGGTTACTGAAGGTTATTTGGAGGATAACTTTGTTTTGCAGAGGAAAATCAAGAAAAAAGTCAGGTGGTAGAAAATTATTTAACTTATATAATTGCTTTGTTGATCAAGGACCATAATATATGATAAACAGTATATATCATTGTCCAATTTTGACGTACGAAAGTTCATGTAAATAGTAAGGAAATCGAATAAGAACATTTATGTTGCTGTGTTCTTTTGTTGGACTTGTGCAATAGCCACACTGTTTTAGTTTCTCAATGTCCTGCATTTGCTTAGATATATACAACAGAATTGCATATTCTTTTCCCACAAAAGAAGCCTCTTTTCAAATAAGAGATGATCACTTACATTTTGAATAGAAAAATATGACCCTACAAATTAAAGATCTCATATATTTTATTTATAGATATCTTGTGTTGTTTTTGTCAATCTTTCGTAGAAAAGGTCATATAACTAAAATAATTGTAAGGGCATAATTGTCTGATCCCTCATGGTCAAATCTATCAACAAGGCCCTCCAAAACTCCAAATGATATCCTCACTCATGGTCAAATTAAAGAGGCCATGCAAAACACATTTTCTACCAAATTGCCACTTCCTCTGCGCACATCTTTAATCTTTATTTGGTTTAATAATCAGCACGTTTTGCTTATGTAGGTAAAGTAAGTACCAATTTTTTTTTAAAGTAGGTCGCCAGACTAATAAGCGAGATATAGGTTTTGATGGACCCTACATGTTTTTAACCGAGGTAGAAATCACTATTAACTGCTGCACCAAAGTAAGCTTTTTCTACTATTTTACGAACTTATATGAAAAATAGATGCTATATTTTAATCTTAAGTAAGTTGAAATATATTACATGACTGAATTTTTTATATTAGGAGGATAAGGAATTGGGCTAATCTATATTCTATATATATATATTAAAGCTATAAAGTTACCATATATAATTGACATTGTGACAAGTTAATAAATGTCAATAGTATATGGTAACATTATTCTATATTTGATTATGTTAGTCAAATATATATATATAAATGTGGGCTTACAAAAATAATCTTTTAATATTACGCATAATAACTCAAAATAAAAGGACATAACTGAAATTCTAGATATTAGTATTATAATCCTATTAGTTTTAGGACATAATACTACACGTCATCAATTATACATAATTACCTTTAAGAATTTTATTAGTATCATTATTTTCGGATATAGATATATAATATTACACGTTAGCATATTTAAAAAATAAAAGTTCCGTTAAGTACCAAATTATATAGAGATGAAAAACAAAATCTTATTCAAGATGGTATGAGCAAGAAGTAGCAAGGATGGATATCTGTAAAACAACAAATATAAAATACTCATAAAACAATAATTTGCCAATATATCCAAAGATGTTTCACCAACTAAATTGATCCACTGGCCATAGATGTCGCGATGGACACAAAATATTTTTTATAGAGAAAAAATAAGTCAAAGACAAACATAAAGCATATGGATATACTTTTAGCCATGCAATCCTATTACTTTTAGAACATATTTTAAAAAAAAAAATTATATTACTAATTTAATTTAAAAATATATTATATTGTCCAAATCCATTTAGAAATAAGAGAGCTTATATTATTATAAAAATACGAATACAATATTGATTGATCAAAATAGCTTTAAAATATTAAGCAGAACAACTCGTAGAGAAAGGATATAACTGTAATAACTTATATTTTTAGACTACAATAACTTCTATGTTCATTTATTTGATATTTGCAATTTTAAATTAATACAATCTTGTCAATTGAATTCTTATTAAAAATATATAGGAAAGTTTAATTAAAATCAATTTCATAAGAATTCTTCATATTGGTAATACATTACCATTCTATAATATCCAATATCAAGAAAAAATAAAAGTAATGTTAAACACCCTGCATAAGGCGTTGAAATTGATAAAATAATTTACACGATAATATATTATTATATTATATTTGAACTGCTTTCCTACTCAAATCATATTTTTTTTTTATTAATTTTTTGTGTAATATTGAAAAATATACTCATTTATTAAAGAACAACTAAGAAAATTTTTAAGAATATAAATGTGAGGAAGAGAAAAAAAAGGTTGGTAAGAGTCAATATCACTAATGATTTTGCAAACATAAAGATCTAAAAGTGGAATGTCATACCGATTTATTTACTCTTTGAAAATAAAATTTATGGTGGATAAAATTATAATTACGGTTAAATATTCAAACATGGATGAACTAATATTAAGAATCTGAATCAACAAAAAAATTATTTTTTTATATTAAAACTAAATAATCAGAATTTTTAATTAATTATTTAGCAAGAGAATCCAATTAAATTATTTTTTAAATTCATCATATGAGTAAAATTATTTTCAAGTTAAAAAAATAATCTTAGAGTACATAAATTTATTCCATAAAAAGAGTGTTAGAGATTAAAAGAATTATATCACAAAGTAAAAAAGATTAGTATAAGATTAAGAAGGCCATACAAGTGTTTGAGGTAGCACAATCAAAGCTAAATCCTGAACAAGAATAAACTTTTAAAAATATATTATAAAAAGTCGACTCTGGTATAACGGGATTATCCTTTGTAGATACCTCTGGCGGAATCGAAATAATGTTCATATGTTATGCATTAGTTGCAAATGTCATATTAGGAGGCATGATGTTGTTCGCAATAAGAACAAGTGGTATACCATTAATGATTTTTTATGAGGTCCTACAACTCATTTTAGATTTGGTATACCTCTTCAAATAACTGAAATAACCATCACAATTAAACAAAAGTGATAATAGTTTAGGAGGTGAATTTTGTCAAGTACTGTAAGTATTTCCTAAATTGACGAAACCAGAAACTGTAAAAGCTAGCTTCCCAAAATTATACTTATGGCCTCAAATGAAAAATATTCAAATGATAAAAAATATAATAGTAAGAACAAATCCAACATTCAGTGACTTCTTGCCTTGTGCCGGATACGAAGAAGAGCATCCAATAAAAGATGATTTAGTTCTTCTAGAACACTTGGTTATCAACCCCAATGGTAAAAGTAATGCATTTAATAAAAAATATATTTCCATCGTTTGATTAAAATGAATTTTGTACAAATTACATGATAGAAATTAAAGAGTTAACTTAGCTAGCAGAAATGAATATGTTGATCAACTAAATAAAAGGTTGATTGCTAAGTTTTATGGTAAAAATAAAATATTTCTCAGTTTTGACTTAGCAGAAGATGATACCAACAATTACTACCAAGAAGAATACTTAAATACTTTAATATCAAATGGCCTTTCACCGTACATGTTAGTTGTCAAGTTCAATATTTCTTACTTATGTTAGAATCACCACATATATATAATAGACTAAGTTAAAATTGATCTTCCATTGCATATAGGTTGATTTTTAAGAAAAATATGTCTGTTATGTGTGATGACCCAAAAGGTCATCCTGTGTAAATTTAGTAAAAAATATGTGTTTCGAGGCCCCGAAAGCCTCCGTTAATCTTACCTCGATGTGCATGCGCAGCCCGAGTGCGTAGCCGGAAAGCCTTTATGTGGAAATGTGTTAAACAGTTGAATTTATGATAATTAATTGAATAAAGTTGACTTTGGTCAACATTTTTGGTAAACGGACCCGTGATTTGACGGTCCCAGAGGGTCCATAGGAAAATAAGGGACCTGGGCGTATGCTCGGAATCGAATTCCGAAGTCCCAAGTCCGAGAAATGAATTTTTAAACAAAATTATTTTCTGAAAATAATAAAGACTTTTGAAAATGAACGTTGATGTGAAATCTGTGTTACCGAGCCCGTACTATGGTTCCGGAGCTCGGATCAGGTTCAATATGTGTTATGTGAGTTATCTGTAAAATTTGGTAAGAAACGGACTTGGTTTGACGTGTTTCAGATCAAAATTGGAGAATTTGATAGTCTATGAAGTTTAAAGAAATTCTATGGATTTTTGAGTTTAATTCATTGTTTTTAATATTATTTGGGTGGCTTAATTACTCGAATAAGTTCGTAGGATGATTTTGAAGTCGTGTGTATATTTGGTTTTGAGCCCCGAGAGTTCGGGTGAGTTTGGGGTAGGTGTCGGGGTGCTTAAAGGTTGAAAAATCTGGTGTTCAAATGCTGTTTCTGGTGTCTGAGATTTTTACACTATGTGATCGTATAGGTTGCCCAGTGATCGCGTAGTTTAGTGTGGGGGGGGGGGGTGTTTCTGTGACTCTATGCAATCGCATAGGCACTTCCGCGATCGCATAGAGTATAGGAGAGCTGGGGAGGGGGCTAGGTATTTTTCCTTCTGCGGCCGCACTAATCCGTCCGCGATCGCATACCCAAGCCCAGGGACCTTATGTGATCGCAAATCCCTTTCCGCGATCGCAGTGCACGTGAATCAGGCATCTTTGCGATCGCAACTCCCTTTCCGCGATTGCATAGAGATAATTCATCCAGTTATTTAAAAAGCCAAAACAGAATACCATTACGGGATTCGCACATTCTTTCACCATTTTCTTGTTCTCCACTCTTCTTGGGAGATTCTTAGGAGACCATTCCACCATAGCTTCATAGGTAAGTGTT
>MDKI01196296.1:0-37571 GCA_005239505.1 Nicotiana paniculata | reverse complement strand
GGGATCGACTCTGGGCATAATACCCCAGGATTATATTTGCAACGCCCGCTTAGTCTTATACAACACATAGTTGAGCATGTTAGAAGGCCATTTCCTGACCCCTTTCACGGACCGCAAAAGCATTATGCGGTCGCATATACGACTGCAGACCTGTGTCGGGGCTCCGATTTTTCTAATTTTTTAACCCAATTCCATTCTAATAAAACACCCGGGGGGTCATTTTAAAGTGGAAAACTTATATTTCTAGAGAGAGGGAGCGGCATAGAGTGAGAAAAGGAATTTCTAAGCTTCATCCACCAATCCTTACTAAAAATCATGGAAGATTAATAAGGAGAGCACACTAGGTCTTCATCCTAGAGGTAAGATTCTACACTGAATCTCTTAATTTCGAAATCTAACAAGAAATTGGCAATTAGTTAGTTAATTCACGGGTATGGGAGTTGTTTATTTTGCATGCATGTGTGATCATGGGATGTAGGGATATTTTTGAGATAAAATAGTAAAGAATGAGTTGTGGATGATGGAATCCTCCATAATAGGGCCTTGAAACGTTAAGACACACCTAATATTTGATAAAAGGCTCAAATGAGATAGAACCATGAGCATCTTCCTAATTTTGGTTAAATTTGTTACATTTCTAAAATAGATTAAAGTTGCTAAGTTTTCTGGAACATTTTAGAGTCTAAGGAAGCTCAAGTGAGGTAAGTTGTCTAAACTTTTCCCTTAGAATTGAACCCCACAATGTCATTGTAACTCCCAAGTTACTTGTTATGAATTGTTTATTCAGAATAAACTTTGTGTCAAAAGATATTCGTGATCAATATGAAATACAAATTCTCTTGTTATGTTGTACTACTATTTAAGAATATGTTTAAAGTATAGGTTGCATATCTAAATGCCTTAACTTCAAGTTGTGTTTCAAATAAAAGTTAATGAAAATTGTGTAAGAAATCTTAATGCGCCTCAAACTCCTATTTGCTCATATGTGTGCCTAAATGTCTTGAATAGAAATGCCTTGCCGTTGGAAATTCCATGATGATGGTTGAAAGTAAAAAGGTGTGCATGAAATAAGAATTATGTAATGCAAAATGTTAAATATGAAACAGGGCAAACGTGCCAAGAGAAATAATACAATTGTGACCACTAGTGCCAATAAAATAAAGAGATGTGCAAGAAATATGAAACAAAATGATTGATAGAAAATGATGATGTCTCAGATGAGACGGCCTAGATGAAAGGGTTGTGATCGGATACCATTACGCACACATGGTGGTTATTGTTTTGGAAATTGACATTGAAATTATGATTATGGCTGATGTCTAAACTGAGACGACCTAGCCGATCTGGTCGGGATCGGAGTCCATGCCGCAGACACGGTGGTAACTGTGTTGGAAATCGTAATTAAAATTGTGCACAGTAGTATACCGATACTAAATATTTCCCAACTTAAAATTTGGAAATTTAATTGAAAACTTATGTTATCTCTAATTAGATATTTGGTAATTATTTAAGCCTTTAACTGATATTATCACTGTCCTTATTTGCATTACTGCGTGTTCCTTTGAGGGAGCATTTAGTCATATATACTAGTACTATTTGACAGTACTAACGTCGCTTTTGTGGGGGGCGTTGCATCTTTAATGGATGAAGGTGGTTCCACATTTGGCAACACTGATCAGTGATAGCGGTACATTATCTTCCCAGTTGACTTGGTGATCCCCACTTCACTTGGGGTCATGTATCTTTTGTATATTATATCATCATGTTTTGAGGTATAGACAGATCCTTGTTGTTGCCACTATCATTGGAATCTTTGTAATTATTAGAGGTTTCGTAGACATAGTGTGGGAGTATATATGTGTTGGGAAATTCAAACAAATTATGTTGTGTTTGATCACTTGTTACACTTCAAACCATGAGAATGTGTGCATTTTAAGACTCATTAAGTGAAGTAACTAATGGTAATGAATTTAGTATTGTTTACATGATCCCCTTATTGGTTAATTAATAAAGCTATGTGTTCTATTTAAATCATGAGCGAGTTTGGGTAGAAAGTATTCTAAAGGGGTCGCGCTCACCGAATTTGGTGCGTTACAAACTTAGTATCAGAACCGAATGTTTTAAAGTGTCTTAGGATGTCTCAGATCCATATCTAGTAGAGTTCTTCTTATTGGTGTGTTGTCGACCACATCTATAATTAGGAGGCTACTTGGACATTTTGGAATAATATCATTCTTTGATGCGTGATCATGCGATAAAGATCATTTTTTGATTTTCCCCCCTTTAACTCGTGCAATGATCAAACATTTAGTAAATGGCTCCTAAGAAGAGGGCAAGAACTAGCCAAGGAGTCGTTGTTACCCCTGAGTGGCGGGTGACTTTATCATTGATGATTCGGATGAACACACGAGGGGTGAGGATATTACCCCTGTTACTAGACTGCATGGTTCCACTACTCCTGCTCAACCTGCACCAGTTCGTACACCTGATGAGGGTGCAACGAGTCCCCCAACATATATTCTGGTTCCACCTCCAGCCCTAGCTTTTGGTCTTGGTGTTCTTATGAATATCTAAGGGGAGCCATACAAATGTTGGCTCAGATACTGGCTTCCCATGCCCAGAGGTCGAATGTTTCCCCCACTTCTTCTATTCACCAAGGGGACTCTATTTGTTTCAAGGTTAAAAGGTTTCTTCAGTTAGATCCTCCAGTGATCATGAGTACTGATCTCGAGGAGGATCCTAGGATTTCATCGATGAGATGCACCAGACCCTCAGAGTTATGCGTGCTACTGAGACAAAGGGAGTGGAGTTGGCCTCCTATCGCCTGAATGGGGGTGTCTTATTATTGGTTTGAGATATAGGAGGACTCCCGTAAGGAGGGGAGCCCTCTGGCGAGGTGGAGTGACTTTGCCAACGCTTTCATTGATCATTTCTTGCCTGTCGTGACCAAGGAGGCCCATGCCGCTGAGTTTGAAAGCCTGCAGCAGGGTAGCATGAGTGTATGGGAGAACACATGTGTTTGCGCGCCTGTCCAAGCTTGCTATTCACATGTTGCCCACCATGGTAGCTAGCGTGCATCCATTTGTATAGAGTCTTAGGCCTTTGGTTATTAATGAGGCCGCTACAACTGCCTTGAATTATGAAATGAACTATGAGAAGATTGTAGCATTTTCTCAATATACAAAGAATCATAAGTTGAAGAACATAATGGAGTTAGATTGTAGCAGTAAGGCCCGATCCGCGGGCAACTTTGGGAATCTATCTGGTGGCGATAGGTCAGCATTCAGGGAGGGTTATTAGGGCCATCCCACTCTTTTGCTCAGTCTTCAGCTAGAGCACCGCTATTAGGTCCCAGTCAACAGCAGTGGAGTCATTTTAGGCCCAGTTAGGGAAACAAGAGACCCCACCATTAGGGTCGGTCCGGAGGGAGGTTCCAGTAGTAGAAAAGGTCCCCATGTCCTAGGTATGGGAAGATGCACCTAGGAGTTTGGTACATAGACTTACCCATATGCTACGGGTTAATATTGAGGGGTTATATTCTGAGGAATTGTCGTTTTCCCTGCCAAGGTGTGGGCAGGAGTACAACACAGCCAGCCAATTCTGCAACTACTACATCCGCAAAACTTCCTCCAGCCCGAGGCACTCAAGCACCCGCATGGTGTGGTGCAGCTAGGGGTGGTGCGCAGAGTTTGGAAAGCCCCAACCGTTTTTATTCCATGAGTGGTTTCCAGAGTCCAAAGGCTTTTCCAAACTTTTTCACATGTATATTGAATGTCCAATGTCATGATGTGTATGCTCCTGTTGATCCTGGTTCCACTTTGTCCTATGTTGCTCCTTATGTTTCTATGGAATTTGGGATAGAACTAGAACAACTTCATGAGACATTCTTTGTATCTGCTCCGGTTGGTGAGTCTATCCCGGCCGCGTAGGTTTATAGTGATGTTTTTGTCACAGTGCATAGTCGAAACACCATGGCTGACCTCATTGAATTGGGGATGGTTGATTTTGATGTAATAGTGGGAATGGATTGGCTTTATTCATGTTTTTCCAAGCTTGATTTCCGAACTAGAACTGTGAGGTTTGAATTTCCAAATGAGTAAGTGGTTGAATGGAAGGGAGATAATGTGGTACCAAAGGATAGGTTTATTTCCTACCTTAAGTCCGAGAAGATGATTAACAAGGGGTTTATCTATCACTTGATCCGGGTTACAGACACCGAAGACGAGGCATCTACACTTGAGTCTGTGCCAGTTGTGAATGAATTTCTAGAGGTCTTTCCTGATAAGCTCCCTGGGATCTCGCCAGACAGGGATATTGATTTTGGGATTGATGTGATGCCAAGCACGCAACCTATATATATTCTTCCCTACAGGATGGCACCAGCATAATTGAATGAGCTAAAGGAACAATTGAAGGACTTGTTAGAGAAGGGTTTCATCCTACCAAGTGTGTCACCTTGGGGTGCACCAATTCTCTCTATAAGAAATAAAGGGGTCACTACGGATGTGTATTGACTACCAGTAGCTCAACCAAGTCACAATCAAAAATAAGTAGTCACTACCAACGATAAATGATTTGTCCAAATAAGAGAATCTAGAGCAATATCATGCAAACTAGTGGGCAAAGAGTCACTAAAAGAGCCAAAAATTTATCACACAAATTATTTTACCCTGCAACTTATTATATTTGTTTGCTTTTTTTTTTTCAATTTAAAAACCAACATTCTGAGGGGTATTCTTAATTCACATTTCACATACAAGAGACTAATTTTTTTAGTACCAAATAATCCAAAAGTCTCCACCTAGAAAAACAAGACTAATTCCCTTAAGAAAATTTTCATGCCATCTATCATGGGGAAAGGTCACCCGCTTCACTTCAAAAATGTTCCTTGGGAAAGAACTGTAGCATAAAGAAAACCCAAGAAAATACAACCATGGAGATAAAAATAAAAGAACAAAACTACTAAAGAGAATACTAAAATAAAAGCAAGTAATACTAAGGAAGCAAAAATAATATAAACTAAAAGCTACTAAAGAAAATAAGTAAAGAACGAAAAATAAAAATAGACTAATCACACCAAGCTCTGCAAGAGCACATGACATAACAAAATAAGTCCAGCAAGGGCACACACTATCCATACAATAAAGAAGCCCGGCAAGGGCACATCCACAAATTCATAGTATAAATACAATATGCTCCTAAAGCCACCCCCAACTAAATACATTGTGGTGTCCCCACTGCACAATATCAAAAGTAAAGAATAGTTGTTTGAGGGTCTTCCTAAAGTCTTCATCAGACTAGCAGATTGCAGGAGAAAAGGCTAATCAGTGCTGCTGAGAACTCTCGCCATCACCATCCTCCTCCTCATCATCATCATCTATCATGAGCGAGTACTCCTCGCTATCCTCATCATCCTCGACCGATATCCTTCTGCTCGGCTGTCCCCACTTGAAGATTGATTTGATCCCTCTCCATATTTTGATCATGAATTTGCCTTTCTTTTTGTTTTTCTCTTTTTCTTTGTCAAAGGCTGACTTGAGGTCTGCATGCGCCTTGGCCAAGATGGTATAGGCGGTGTCGAGATGGGAAATGGATGCTGCCATCTTACCTTGTGCATCTAGGTAGGTCCGCAACTAGCTCTAGAGAAATAGTCAGGCGGAGGCTGGGAATGTGAGGGCCCACTAGGGAGCTGTGACACTAACTCCTGAATGGATGCAAGCTGGGAGTTCATCTCCCCAAAAGGTCCCTCAGCTGGAGCAGTCTGTGCGGAGGATCTGGACCTGGCAGCAGCGGTGGTGACCTTCCTCTTTTTTCTTTTCACTGCACTACCCTCGCCCATAACTCTTAACGGGTGGAAGGGTTTGTCGGCGGGCAGCCAATGATCAGTGCTACGCTCCTCAACCTATGTCGACCTACATAATTCTGTGATCAAAGAAGGAAGTATTAATCCTGCGCTATTGTCAAGAAAATATTGCTGCAGCTCCCTCACAATATAGTATCCTACATTCACCGGGATCCCATCAAGAAGACAAGAAGTGATCAGGGCTCTAGTATATGACACGTCTGATACATTCCCACAAGGTGACACCCTGTTGCAGAGGACATAGAGCCATATCTTAGCCTCGGTTGTGAAGTCGATCGACTTCAATCCCTTTCTTTTGTTGGCCCACTTTGCGCTGAAGCTTTCAGGATATAGTTTAGATACAAGCCATGCTGCATTGTCGCAGTTTTCTTTCTCTTGTAGTGGCTCGAGTGGATGGTTAGGAATCCCGAGGGCATCATTAATCTCTTCCACCCTAAACTTCACTATTTTTTCTCTAATCATGAGTTGTGGATCGACAAAGTTTGTACGCTTGAGGTTTGCATAAACCTCGCAAACCCACTCCTCGTTGACCTTGCAAGGAGTTAGAATGAAGCATGAGCATCTGGAGGATTGCAAACGGCCATAGAAATCGGGAAGCAACTCGGCCAATTTATCCTCAGCGATCCCTTTCTCAAGCACTAATTTCTTCGTAAGAAGGTTTTCATAATACCGGCGATGACAGTCAACAGACATGAAACGGTCATTGTCGAATTGTTCCTCAACTTCATCCTTAATTTCATGGTTGTACGGGGCATTTATGTTCATGTTCGGGTCCATTTTTAGCTCAAAGTACCTTCAAAAATCAAAATGAAGTTAGTCAGGCAGTAGAATCTGGTTATGAAAATTAAAACACTGCAATTAGGTAAAAGAACCAAGTTGAACGGGCCCGGGAAGGGTCAGGTGCAAAGCTACGGGAAATTGGCAATCTGCCCAGTTTTCGCACCTGCGAAAGATTAACCGCAGGTGCGGTCCCGCATCTGCAGGATTTCAACCTCTTTTGCTGTTTTTCTTAGGCTGCCCAAAATTTGCATCTGCGGAACAGTCAACGCAGGTGCGCCGCCACATATGCGGCACATTAATCGCATTTGCGGAATTTGTCTAGGGGTTCAACTGTCCAGATTTTTTTTTTACTATTTTCAATTGGGGCATGATTGTTAGCAACTAATCTGTACTCAAGACTTCCAAATTAGTATACCAAATTGACTTCTACTCCATTAACAATGAATTTTAGGTACCTCGCTCACAATTTTCTTTTTGACAAATCATCGAACATGTTGCAGTCAATTTAATAATCGTTTCTTCTTCACATAATTTGGGTACTTAGATTCCCCACAAATGTTGTTTCATTGAAGACAACACACACTAACCTAATCTCAACCAAATTCCTCACCCTATTATTAGCATAAATTAGAAGTGGTCGTGGGAAAAAAAGGAACGGCCATGAAGGGACTGAGAAGAGAGGAAAAATAGTGTAGGGGGCAAAGAAGAACAAGAGAGAGGAACCAAGAGAAAATACTTGTGTAGTCTTGTGTAGGATCGAGCCTTGCGTGAGAGATGAGATATGAGAGAAAAAAATGATTTTTCTTTGGGTTTTAGGGCTAAATAGACTGACCTGATGAAATGAGGGTTGTGGATTTTACTTGCACGAATTTTTGCACTTGCGGAGCTTTAAGCGCGCCTGCAGAGGCGCATGTGCGGAAAGATGTGCACGCCTGCCAAAATAACTGCACCTGCGCTTCGGGGGACGCTTCTGCGAGGTTGCACCTGCGGCTGGCCTAACCGCATGTGCGAAAATACCTGGGTTCAGCAATTAATTTATGGGCAGCACTGTTTTGGTGCATTCCAACTCTCAAAAATTCTCAACTTAGCTCCAAAAAATCTGAAACTTGGCAGATTAGTTCAAAATAATGTACTAAGCTATTCTAAGAAATAAAATTTCAAAAACGACCAAAAATTTTTAAAACGATGGGTTGCCTCCCACCAAGCCCCGCATTTAACGTCGTGGCACGATGCAAGTCAACTTTACAACTTTTCTCACCACTTGGACGATATGAACAGGGCACCTAGCTTGGAATTAAGCTTGTGACCATGAGCGGTGGGAGTGGTAAGTAGATGACCAAGACAAGCATTAAATTCTTCATTTTGCACTTCTTGGCTTTCATGTGAGGAATGAAATTTGCCTTGTTGTCTTTTCAAATTGTAAAATGCACGGCCTTAGTCTTTACTTCTCGCAATCCTTCACACAATTCCAATGTTGAAAAATTCTTGGAATGTGACTTCAATCCTTCAACTTGCAATTTTGTCCGAATTATGACATCCTCTTTTCTCCCCCGGACTAGAGTCAATCTCAATAAGATTTTGAATCACCCCGGTTGACTCTAATTACACATTTGTCTTGGCATCACTAATACTCATGGAGTCGGTTGGCGTATTTTAAATTCTTTATTTCTCCAAGTAAAACTCACTTTCTTCCTCGGAGTTGGACTCTTCTTGGCTTCCTTCCACACTTTCAATTTGAGAGGCATAATGAGCCTCCATTAATGATTTTATTTGATCCTCCAAAGTGCGGATATGCTCATCATTTTGAGTCACTTCATGTTTCAAATCATCGAGTGCAAAGTTGTGCTTCTTCTCATTTTCAAGAATTGTCTCCAACATGAGCATCATCTTCTCATTATGAGAATTTGAGAGTTCTTCTTGGTTTTGATCAAGTGCCAATGGAGGATTTTCAACTTCAACCTCTAAGGAAGGTTCTTTGCTATCACTCACTTCAGAGGCTTTTTGAACCCTTAAGGCTTCAATCATTTCATCCATTTGTGAGTGCAACCTTTCAAGTGCCAAGTAATTTTGGAGACTATTCTTTAAAATCTCCTCCAAGGCATTTTGCTCTTTGTTTCCTCCTTCAAGTAGGCATTCCAACATGAACTTGAACTCTCCACTTCGGCCATGCTCAATTTCTTCCACTTGCTCATCCCTGAAATTTCCATCACAAAAAGTAGAATCATCATAGCGGAAGCTTGGGGAAGGGACGGACAAATAAGCACAATCATACCAATGACCATTTTGACGACCACACTTACCAATACATTGGATTGACCACATTTTGACCATTTTGACGACCACTCTTATGTCTGAGATTGTGCGCACAATCCACCCCCGGCAGAATTTAAGTATTTTTTCCATGAGTGTGGTCCTCCATAATAAGGACAAGGCTCATCAAAGTATGAACAAATACCATCCGACCAATTTTCATTATATGATGCCATATTTTTTTTAATAAAAAATTAACATAATAAAGTAGGAACAAACAAGAAAAATAGACAAAGGTAAGAAAAATAATTACACAGATATACACAAGTTTGGACCAAAGCACTTATTCTTATTTCTCAAACAACCTAAATTACGCCAAATTGTTCCCCGGCAACGGCGCCAAAATTTGATACCCTCAAATTACACTTTAAAATAGTGTAAGCGGTGATTGTCAAATATAATAACGCAACTAAGTTGGGGTCAAATCCCAGAGAAAACAATAAGTAGTCGATTAGGAATGTAAGAGAATTATCACTTATCGTAAAATGCCAACACTTAGATTTTGGTTGTAAAAATATTTATATCTAAATGCAAAAATATAAACTAACCTAAAAGTAAGTAAAATAATCAATGGCTACAAGTATGGAGGCATCGGGAATTACACTAAAGTAAAAATCCAATGTATTTCACGATATTACAAATGTGAGAGAGTTTATGTTAATTAAAGGCGGATAATAATTCTTAATTAGCTTCTTCCGCAGACTAACAAGACTTCCTAATTGAATTATTCCTATCACAATTAAGAGATTAAGCACACCCGGATATGGCTACAAGTAGTTCAATCCTATTCCTAGGTAGAATATATAAAATGAGGGTTAAAGCCTCAAGTTCTTGTTAATTAATCTTTCCCAACCCCAAATTATCTTTCCCAAAATTAATTCGGAGTTAATGGTTGAGTACTAGGGTTATCTAATCCTTTTGGAAACATTAAAAAGCAAGAATAATTAAAGAAAAACAACTCACTTCATAAAAGATGAAAAATCATTCAATACATAAGCACAACAAGGTATTTAATCCACACTTGAAACATGATTATTTTTCATAAACAAGACTGAGTGTTGGAAATAAATACTACACACTTAAATATTCAACAAAGCAAGGAAATGAAGAAATAAACATAAATGGGTAAGAAATCCTTAACCACAAGCTTCAAATCTTCAAAACCTAAGTGGACTGGCTAATTTCTGCAGATGCGGTCTTCCAAGCACAGATGCGGAACTGCTTTTGTGGTTCATGAATCGCATGTGCGATCCCAGACAAGATTGTTCGATTCCATAGATACTGGACTTCTCCCTGCAGGTGCGAGATCGCTTCTGCGATTTGTGTTCCGCAGGTGCGGAATCCCTGGAGAGTTTTGTACTCTTTCAACAATTTTTTGCTCAATTCCACTTCAATTCAACGCAAATCACATCATGGCATCATTTTCCTGAAAGTCGAACAATACACAATATAAACGACCTCATGTTATCATTAAAGGATGTAAAATCTAATGAAAATAGACTAAAATGAGTGGTAAAATCACCATTCATCATCAAATCACCACTCATCAAGTATCCGCCACAACATTGGCTTTTCCTAGGTGATACATGATATTGATGTCGTAATCTTTGAGTAACTCCAGCCATATTCTCTGCCTCAAATTCAATTCCTTCTATTTTAAAATGTATTGAAGGCACTGATGCTCTGTGAATATATCCACATGGACCCTGTATAAATAATGATGCCAAATTTTCAATGCGAACACCACTCCACAAGTTCTAAGTTATGTGTTGGATAGTTCATTTCGGGATTCTTAAGTTTCCTAGAAGCATAAGTTATCACCTTGGCATGTTGCATCAGTACACACCCAAGCTCGATCCTAGAAGCTTCACAATTCACCACAAACCCATATGTACCCTTTGGTAGGGTTAACACCGACACCGTAGTCAATCTTGATTTCAGCTCCTGAAAGCCCTTTTCACAAGCATCTAACCATTGGAACTTACCCGCTTTTTGCATCAATTTAGTCAATGGATAGCCAAGAGTGGAGAACCCCTCAACAAACATCATGTAATATCCAGCTAAGCCCAAGAAACTGCGAATCTCTGTTGGAGTAGTAGGTCTAGGTCAATTCTTCATAGCTGTAATCTTTTGAGGATAAAACTTAATTCCTTCCCTGGGACAACATGACCCAAGAACATGACAGAGTTAAGCCAAAGTTCACATTTCGCAAACTTCGTATACAACTGGTGCTGATGTTGGGTCTGTAGATCTTCCTTGAGGTGATCGGCGTGGTCCTCTTGAATTTGTGAATATACGAGGATATCGTCAATAAACACTATCACAAAATAGTCAAGAAAAGGCTTAGGCTAAATTCATAAGGTCCATAAAAGTTATCGGGGCGTTTGTTAGCCCACAAGACATTACTAGAAATTCAAAGTGCGCATACCGGGTTCTGAAAGCTAGTTTTGGAATATCATGTTCTCTGATCATCAATTGGTAATACCCGGATTTTAAATCAATTTTGGAGAAGTACTTAGCACCCTGTAACGCGATGAATTCCTGTTATGGGCCTAAAATGCCAAAATAGGAGGAGTAGTCATAGAGAAGCGGTGACTATTGTTCAAATTGATCCGTCTTGACTAGTTCATGTGCCATGTGTGTTAGAGTTTGTGTAAATAATTCTTGTGTTTACTTCCATCATCTAGAACATGCCCGGTTGGTCTTTCAATGCTAATGATAATTACGATTGGTTGGAGAAATGACCTTAGGCATTCTTTGTGTTATTTGAAAAACCTCTTTTGCCTTTAAAGCATACCATTGCATAAATATTATCACTAGTTACCCTATTTGAGCCTTTAACCTTTTTTTTGGTCACCTCATTATAAACCTTTCCTATTTTGTAAAATAATTCCCTCTTTTGAACTCGTACCTCCTTGAACACTGAGAATGAGTATAAAAGCCTAAGTTGGGAGTGTGGTGTCAAATTGGAAAATGGTAAGATTGTACATTGTGTGTAGGAATGTATACCCCAAAGTATTCAAATGAAATTATTCAAGCTTCATGAATAATTACAAAAACATATATAAAAAAAAAGAAGAAAAAAAGATATATGTATGTATATAAATAGGGAGCCTTGAAGAAATTAGAGAGGTATTTAAGGTGGTTCTAAGTTGGTAACTAGGTGCCAATGAGAGCTGTGTGGTTTGAAAAGAAACAAAGTGCAACAAGAAAGAAAAATGTGAGTAGTGTTCAAGGAGGGTGTAGTCACTTGTATCCCAAATGTTTATCCGACATTTCACTAAACCTAAATTACAAGCTTAAAATGTCCTTATGGGATCTCCAACCGAATGTTCTTGAATAGGCGACGAATTAAAATAAGGGCAAGCTTATGGTATGATGTGTTGTAACACTTAAAACGCTTTGTGAGAGTGAGTGTCTTTGTGAATTTGTCCCTTGTGTTGTTATTGTAAATATGGTGATTTTGGGACTCCCTTTCTTGTGAGGGCACATGAATTAGGATGGATTGGTTAAATTGATACACTCGGAAATGAGTAAGTTCAGCATATGTAGTGGACTAGTGCTTTTGAATTACTTCTTGAGGCTTGTTCTTATCGCTTGATTATTTTGAAACTCCCGTGCAATTCTTGAAGTTGTTTCTGAATGAGGGAGTTATTTGGGTAAAAGGCACATACTTTAGCCTAATTATTAGTACCAACCAAATCCATAAGGGTGATGCTTAATTAGAGAATGTGATTGGTAAATAATAGCAATACGACTCGTGCTTTAAATGGTAGAACCTCATTGAATTGTTGGTTTGATTTGCTTGAGGACAAGAAAAAGATTTAAGTTGGGGGTGTTGATGAGTGGTGATTTTACCACTCATTTTAGTCTATTTTCGTTAGATTTTACATCCTTCAATGATAACATGAGGTCATTTATAGTGTGTATTGTTTGAATTTCAGGAAAATCATGCCATGAAGTTATTTGCGTTGAATTGAAGTGGAATTGAGCAAAAATTGGTTGAAAGAGTACAAAACTCTCCACGGATTCCGCACCTGCGGAACACAGATCGCAGAAGCGATCTCGCACCTGCGGGGAGAAGTCTACATCTGCGAAATTGAACAATCTCACCTGGGATCGCACCTGCGAGTCAAGAACGGCAGAAGCAGTTCCGCATCTGCGCTTGGAAGACCGCATCTATGGAAATTAGCCAGTCCACTCAAAGCCGCACCTGCGATAGGGAATCTGTATCTGCGGAGCCGCACCTACGAGGATTCTTCCACATGTGCGGGCAACGGGTATCAGACCTGGGCAGTTTAGGCATTTCACATGTTCTTAATTCAAAAACCACAAATACTCGACCTAGTAGATCTTTTGGGGATCTTTTGGCTTATTTTTCAGTCTTCTGCACTAGAGAAGAACAACTTTGGAAGCTAGGGTTTGCACACACACTTGGTTTTTGAAGATTTGAAGCCTGTGGTTAAGGATTTCTTACCCATTTATGTTTATTTCTTCATTTCCTTGCTTTGTATTGAATATTATGTGTGTAGTATTTATTTCCAACACTCAATCTTGTTTATGGGAATATTTATGTTTGAAGTGTGGATTAAATACCTTTTGTGCTTATGTAAATGATTTTTCATCTTTTATGAAGTGAGTTATTGTTTCTTTAATTATTCTTGTTCTTTAATGTTTCCAAAAGGGAATAGCTAACCCTATGACTCGCCCATTAACTCGGAATTAATTTTGGGAAAGATAATTTGGGGTCAGGAAAGATTTATTAACCAGAACTTGAGGCTTTAACCCTCATTTTATAGATTCTACCTAGGAATAGGATTGAACTACCTGTATCCATATCCGAGTGTGCTTAATCTCTTAATTAGGTTAGGAATAATTCAATTAGGAAGTCTTGTTAGTCTTCAGGAGAAGCTAATTAAGAATTATTATCCGTGGCTTATTAACATAAACTCGCTCATATTTCTAATATCGTGAAATACATTGGATTGTTACTTTAGTGTAATTGCCGATGCATCAATACTTATAGCCATTGATCATTTTACTTGCTTTCTAGGTTAGTTTATATTTTTGCATTTAGATATAAATATTTTTACAACCAAAATCTAGGTGTTTGGCATTGCATGTTATGTGATAATTCTCTTACATTCCTAATCGCCTACATATTGTTCATTGTGGGATTTAACCCCAACCTAGTTGGGTTATTATATTTGACAATTGACTGCTTTCACTATTTTAAAGTATAATTTAAGCGTATCAATACTCTTAGCCAGAAATCTATGGGTAGTTTGGCTCACTTGGAGGAGCATTAGAGGCTGTTGGCCAAGGAGGTTCATCACTTGGCTAGTTTGGGAGTTCATCTTGCGGACTCTAGTGAAGGAGGGGTAATTGTGCAAAGTAGGGTTGAATCATCTCTTGTTGTGGAAGTCAAAGTGAACCAATACAATGATCCATTGTTGGTTCAATTGAAGGAGGGGATTCATAAACATAACACTATGGCTTTTTCTCTATTCATGGATGATGGTACACTAAGGTACTAAGGGCGGCTATGTGTTCCGAATGTAGATTGTCTTCGGGGAAATAATCATGATCGAGGCTCACACTTCTAGGTATTCTGTACACTCGGACTCTACAAAGATGTATCATGATCTCAAGGAAGTTTATTGGTGGAATTACATTTAGAGGATTGTGGCGGACTTTGTGGCAACATGTCCAAGTTGTCAGCAACCAAAGGCCGAAAACCAACGGCCTGGTGGGTTGGCAAAGAACACACAAATTCCAATGTGGAAGTGGAAATGATTAATATGGACTTTGTGGTGGGGTTGTCGCGCACTCCGTGCAAACTTGACACAATTTGGGTGATTGCGGATCGACTCACGAAATCAGCACATTTCTTGCCAGTTAAATCTACCGAAAGCAAAACAGTGTGCTCAGATGTATATCAAGAAAATAGTCAACTTATGGCACTCCAATTTCTATTATCTCTGATCGTGGGGCACAGTTCATGGCTAATTTTTGGAAGAAATTTCAGGAAGGTTCGGGTTCTTCGGTGAACCTTAGTACATCATTTCACACGCAGACTGACGGGCAGGCAGAGCGGACTATTCAGACGCTTGAGGATATGCTTCACACTTTTGTTCTTGACTTCAAGGGTAGATGGGAAGATCATTTGCCACTCATAGAATTTCCTACAACAACGTCTACCATGCTAGTATTTAAATGTCACCATTCAAGGCCTTATATGGTACGAGATGCAGATCTACCATTGGGTGGTTCGAGATTGGGGAAGTGGAATTTATAGGACTTTACCTCGTGCATAAATCTATGGAGAAGGTTAACGTCATTAAGGATTGGTTGAAAACTGTTCAGAATCGTCAAAAGTCCTATTTAGATGTTTGTCACAGAGATTTGGAGTTTAAAGAAGATGATTGGGTGTTTTTGAAGGTTTCCCCCATGAAAGGTATAATGCGGTTTGGAAAAAGGGACATAGAGTCCGAGGTATGTCGGGCCATAAAAAATCATTCAGAGGATTTTCCAGGCGGCGTACAAGCTTGAGCTACCACTTGAGATGTCATTAGTGCACCCCGTATTCCATGTGCCTAAGAAGAAGGTAGTTGGAGATCCGTCGATAATTGTGCCAATTGAGACTATTGGGGTTAATGAGGAACTGACCTATGAAGAAATTCAAGTTTCCATTCTTGATAGTAAATCCCAAAAGCTAGGAAATAAAGAAATGTCCTCCATGAAGGTGTTATGGTGAAACTAGCAGGTTGAAGAGACCACCTGGGAGGCTGAGGAAGAAATGAAGAAGTACCGTCATTTGTTTGTAGTTATGTAATAGTTACTACGAAATTAATTCCTATGAAACATGTATCACTTGTGCAGTTTATGCTCACAGTGTTTCTTTTCTAGTAATTTATTGCCTGTGAGGCCACGGTTGGTGTTATCTTGTGTTATGTTACGTCATTGGATTATGTGTGTGTCATTAGGATTTGTTTCAGGGATTCTATGAATGGTCGACATGCCCAGTTACAGGGGAAACTTTAGTGCAAATTTTGGTAATTTGGATAGTTGGAAAAAAAAATGGGACTGTGAAGTAACAGTTAGGGCATGATGAGTTCTAAGGACTAATTTAGACCGTCATTCAAGGACGAATGACCTTAAGTTGGGGAGGATGTAAGGCCCCATTAATCATTCCTAAAACCTGGGTTTTGTGGTGCCGAGGCAGGCGTATGAGTTAATGAAAGTACGCTGAGGTGTTGAAGGAAAACAATTGGCAGAAAAAGTCCTCTGTGCGGCCAACTATGAGGCCATAGAATGGCCGCAAAGTGAGGCAGGAAGCTGGCCATGTTTTGGATGTCATTTCGCAACCAATTGTGCGGCTGCAAAATTATTTCCCGGGCCGTATACCGATCACAAGTTCATCATGAAATTTTTCGGAAGGAGGTTTTGCGGCATATTATGTGATCACAAAACAGGTATGCGGACCGCCTAATGGCTGCAGAGTCTGCAGAAGCATTATACAGTCGCATATGCGACCGCAGACCTTTTTCGGGGCTCTTATTTTTCTAATTTTAAAGGAAAAAAACTTATACTTCTAGATAAAGGTAGTGGCATAGAGTGAGAAATGGAGTTTCTAAGCATCATCAACCAATTCTTACTCAAAATCTTGGAAGATTTACAAGGAAAGTACACTAGGTCTTCATCCTAGGGGTAAGATTCTACACCATATCTCTTAATTTTGAAATTTAACAAGAAATATGGAATTAGTAAGATAATTCATAGGTATGGGAGATGTTTACTTTGCATGCATGTGTGATCATGGGATATAGGGATATTATTGAGCTAAAATAGTAAAGAATGTGTTGTGGGGTGATTGAATCCTCCATAAAAAGGGCCTTGAAAACTTAAGGCACACATAGTATTTGGTAAAATTCCCAAATGAGCTAGGACCATGAGCCTCTACCTAATTTTCGTTAAATTTGTTACATTTCTAAAATATATTGAAGTTTCTAAGGTTTTCGGAATATTTTAGAGTCTAAGGAAGCTCAAGTGAGGTATGTTGGCTAAACTCTTCCCTTATAATTGAACCCCACGATGTCATTGTATGCCCCATGTTACTTGTTATGAAGCGACTATTCTGAATAAACTTTGTGGAAAAAGACATTTGTGATCAATATGAAAGAAAAATGCTCTTGTTATGTTATACTACTATTTGAGAAGGTGTTCAAAGTATGGGTTGCATATCTAAATGCCTTGACTTCAAGTTGTGTTTAAAATGAAAGTTAATGAAAATTTTGTAAGAAATCTTAATGTGCCTCAAACTCCTATTTGCTCATATGTGTTCCTAAATGTCTTGAATGAAATGCCTTGTTGTTGGAAAGTCCATGATGATGGTTTAAAGTAAAAAGGTATGCATGAAATATGAATTACGTAATGTGAAATGTGAAATGTGAAATATGAAACACGGCCAATGTGCCAAGAGAAATAATACAACTGTGACCACTAGTGCCAATAAAATGAAGAGATGTTTAAGAAATATGAAACGGGATGATTGATGGAAAAGGATGATGTCTCACATGAGATGGCCTAGTTGATCGAGTCGTAATCGGACGTCGTTCCGCACCCATGGTGGTGATTGTGTTGGAAATTGAAATTGAAATTGTTATTATCGTAGATGTCTCAATTGAGACGGCCTAGCCGATCGGGTCAGGATCGGACGCCATGCCGCAAATATTGCAGTGACTGCGTTGGAAATCATAATCGAAATTATGAACAGTGATATACTGGTACTAAAGATTTTTAAACTTAAAATTTTGAAATTTAATTGAAAACTTCTCTTATCACTAATTTGATATTTGGTAATTATTTAAGGCGTTAAATTATATTATGACTATCCTTACTTGCAGTATTGCTCGTTGCTTTGAGGGAGTGTTTAATCATATACACTAGTACTATTCGATAGTATAACGTCCCTTTTGCTGGGGGCGCTGCATCTTTAATGGATTCAGGTGCTTCTATATCAGGAGGCACTAATGAATGATATCATTATATCATCCTGTTTTGAGGTATAGTCGAAGCCTTGTTGTTGAAAATATCATTATACTCTATATAATTATTAGAGGCCCTGTAGATATAGTGTGGGTGTATATAGGTGCTAGTCAAGTCAAACAAATAATGTTGTGTTTTGATCACTTATTCCACTTCAAACCGTGACAATGTGTGCATTTTAAGACTCATTGAGTGAAGTAACTAATGGTAATGAATTCAGTATTATCTACATGTTCCCTTTATTGGTTAAATAACAAAGATATGTGTTCTCTTTAAATCAAAGGCGAGTTTGGGTAGAAAGTATTTAACACGCTTGCTTGAAGGGGTTCACTCGGTTGAGTGCCGGGGACGCCGAACTAATAAAGGAAAGAAGGCCAGTTGGGGATGCCTAACAACTACCTTTATGCTCGAGCAAACTCCGAGCAAAGGATAGATCAGCTAACACTCAGATCTGGTACCTGGATCTGCACACAAAGGTGCAGGGAGTAACTTGAGTACGCCAACTCAATAAGTAAACAACTCAATAAGTAACCAAAGTAACTAAAGACTTTAGTGTAGTGACGAGCATTTAAAAGTGATTGTTTCATAAAAACATGTACTAGTGAAAACAAATAGAGCGATCAAAATACTACATTTACCAAATACTTTACAAACTCCAGTTCCCCCTCTAAACTTGCATAAAACATTAACTAAATGTTTATTAAAGAGACTCATCGTAAAATGAGTGAGAAACAATGATCTCACACTTTAAAGCTTCTCGGGCACAATATCACTCATATGTGAGGTCCGTCAGTCACTCGTGACTCTTTTATCAGTACTCAATGCTCACACTCAGCACTCTCACTCAACATGTACCATGTATCCACACAAACTGTTGTGGCGTGCAGCCTGATCCAAATAATATATATATATATATATATATATATTGCGGCGCGCAGCCCGATCCAATGTATATATGTTGCAGCGTGCAACCCGATCCATATAATATATATATATATATATATATATATATGTTGCAGCGTGAAGCCCGATCCACATAATATTTGTTGCGGCGTGCAGCCCGATCTATAACTATCCTCACAAACTCGGCTCTCGGCCTTACTCAGTCATCCTCTCAAGCCACTCGGGAAACACATCTCAACATCATGGGACTCAGCCCCAAATACCTCACAGTATTCTAAAACATTGTGATAACAATGAAATAGCAACAAATAATAAACATGACTGAGTTCATAGATTTTCTATTAAAAATAGTGTGAGAATAGTGTAAAAATACCCCTGGGGGTCTAAACAGATTGGCACAATGCCCCAAACATGGCATTTTACCCACAATATAATATAAACCTCAAGAATAGAGGACATCTTATGATTTCAAATCAAATACGCGGCATAATAGTCACCACGGGACGGACAAGGTCACAATCCCTATCGGTGCATGCCTACACGCTCGTCACCTAGCATGTGAGTCACCTCATTCACCAAACAAAGTGAAATACCGGGGGTTCATACCCTCAGGTCTAGAGTTACAATCGTTACTTACCTCAAACTGGCCTGAAAACTACTCCGCGATGCTCTTGCCCCTCGAATCGGCTCCCAAATGCTCTGAGTCTATCAAAATCAGATTAATAACATCAAAATATGCTAGGAAGACAAAACCCATTTGAAAATTATCACAATTGGGCACAAATCCTAAAATTGGCCAAACCCGACCCCTTGGCCCACATATAGGATCTCGATAAAAAACACAAAACCAGAATCCTCGTTCTCTCGTGATTCTAGACATACCTAGAACATCAAAATCGGACCACAATTTCCCCTCCAATTACTCAACCAAAGTCTCCAATTATCCAAACCCTAACCCCCAATTTAACACTGATTCCCCCCCCCCTAATTTACCCTAAATCAGTCCAAAAAATACGTAGGAATGAGTTTTAGGTTCAATTATCATATCTCAACGAACACCTCTTGATTTCCTCCTTCAAAACCCTCTCGAAAGCTTCAAACCGACATGAAAATGGTGAAGGAAACAACAAAATTCGCTAAGGACCCTTTTTATATGATCTGCCCAGGGATTTCCGCACCTACGACCAATTGCTCGCTCTTGCGGACCCGCACCAGCAGTCCCATGTGCGCACCTGCTATCCCAGGTACGCACCTACGCATCCAACTTAAAGTACCATTTTCCGCACCTGCGACTTCTTCTTCGCACCTGCAACTCCGCAGGTGCGACCAAAGTCCCGCACCTGCGACCTCCTTCATCCTGCTAAAAATCCACACCTGTGGCGTCGCACCTGCGGCCACCCTTCCGCAGGTGCGGTCACACCAGAAACATTCCACCAGCAGCATCATCTTCTATTTTCCAACTAAAAATCCCCTGATGGATATCCGAAATCAACCCGAGCCCTCAGGACCCCAACCAATAATATGAAAAAGTCATAAATGATCATCCGGACTTAGTCGAACTCCCGGAACACCCAAAATAACATCGAAACTCCAATTCAACCCATGATTCAAGCCTAAGATTCCTAAAACTTCCGAAAATTACCAATGATGCCAAAACCAGCCAACACTTATCCGAATGACCTGAAAATTTACACACACGTCCAAAATGACATTACGAACCTGCTCCAACTCTCGAAATTCCGACCCCGATAGCCTATTTTCCATTGCCGACCGGAAATTTCCAAAAAACTGACTTTTGCCAATTTAAGCCTAATTCTACACCGAACCTCAAAACCACATTCTGAACACACTCCTAAGTCCCAAATCACCTAACGAAGCTATCAGAGCCATAAAATCTACATTCTGAGGTGGTTTACCAATAAGACAACTCCTAGTTGATGTTTTCAACTATTGGGCCAACTTAAGAGACTAAGTGTCTCAATTCTCAGCAAGACCACTCCGAACCCGAACAAACCTACCCAACACATCATAATTAGGTTAACTAGCACATAATAAAGCTGAAACAGGGGAAATGAGGCTAATCTCACGGAACTACAGGCTGGGTCGTTACATCCTCCCCCTCTTAAACAAACGTTCATCCTCGAACGAGTTTAGAAACATACCTGGAGTCTCAAATAAGTGAGGATATCTTCTCCGGATCTCCCGATCGGTCTCCCAAGTAGCATCCTCCACTGGCTTTCCTCTCCACTGAACCATCACTTAAACTATATACTTAGACCTCAATCGTGTGACCTGACGACCCAAAATAGCCACTGGCTCTACCTCATATAACGTATCACCCTCGAGATGAACCGTGTTGAAGTCCAAAACATGACACGGGTCACCAACATACTTCCGGAGCATCAAAATGTGGAACACCGGATGAATACCCGATAAGCTTGGTGGCAAGGCAAGTTTATAAGCCACCTCTCTAATCCTCTGAAGCACCTCAAATGGCCCAATGAACCGGGGATTCAGCTTTCCCCTCTTCCCGAACCTCATAACACCCTTCATGGGTGACACCTTCAACAACACCTTCTCTCACTCCATGAAAGATACATCCTGGACCTTCCGGTCCATATAACTCTTCTGCCTAGACTGCACCGTGCGAAGTTGCTTCTGAATCAACTTCACCTTATCCAATGCATCCTAAACCAAGTATGTGCCCAATAACCTAGCCTCGCCCGACTCAAACCAACCAACCATAGATCTACACCTCCTACCATATAAAGCCTCATACGGAGCCATCTGGATACTCGAGTGCTAACTATTATTATATGTAAACGCCGTTAGTGGAAGAAATTGGTCCCATGAACCCCCTAAATCAATGAAATAGACGCGCAACATATCCTTTAGAATCTGAATAGTACGCTCTGACTTCCTGTCAGTATGAGGATGAAATGTTGTGCTCAACTCAACCTGAGTACCCAACTCTCTCTGCACGGCTTTCCAAAACTGAGATGTGAACTGAGTACCTCTGTCGGAAATGATAGAAACTGGAACCCCATGCAATTGGATAATCTCCCTGATATAAATCTCAGCTACCCAACAGGAATAAAGTGCACGGACTTGGTTAGACGATCCACAATAGCCCATATAGCATCAAACCTTCTCGAAGTTCTTGGGAGTCTAACTACAAAGTCCATGGTAATCCGCTCTCACTTCCACTACGGAATATCTAATCTCTGAAGTAATCCACCTAGTCTCTGGTGCTCATACTTGAACTGATGACAGTTGAGACACCAAGCCACAAACTCAACAATATTCCTCTTCACCCGCCTCCACCAATAAACTTGTCTCAAATCCAGATACATTTTTGCGGCACCCGGATGGATGGAATACCGCGAACTATGGGCCTATACTAGAATCAACTCAAGGAGCCCATCCAGATTGGGCATGCAAATCCGGCCCTGCATCCTCTATGACACCATTAACACCAATAACCACATCCCTGGCATCACCTCAACAGACCTTGTCCTGAAGAACGAGTAAGTGTGGATCATCATACTGGCGTACTCTAATCTGATCATAAAGAAAAGACCTGGAGGTTACACAAGCCAATACTCATGGGGGATCTAATAGATCCAATCTCACCAACTGATCCGCTAAAGCCTGAACATCAAGTGCTAAAGGTCGCTCTACTGCTGGAAGGTAGGCTAGACTCCCTAAACTCTCTACTCTGCGAATCAGAGTATCATCTACTACATTGGACTTCCCCGGATGATATATAATAGTGAAGTCATAATCCTTGAGAAGCTACAACTATCTTCTCTAACGCAAATTCAGATCATTCTGCTTAAGCAGATGCTGCAAACTACGGTGATCGGTAAAAATCTCACAATGTACTCCATACAAATAATTGCGCCAAATATTCAAGGCATGGACAATGGCTTCTAGCTCAAGATCATGCTCTGGATAATTCTTCTCGTACACCTTCAACTGTCTGGACGCGTAGGCAATAACCCTACCGCTCTTCATCAAAACCGCTCAAAGTCCAAGTTTTGAGGCATCACAGTAAAATGTATAAGAACCTGAACTCGTAGGCAAAACTAACACCGGAGCTGTAATCAAATCTTACTTGAGCTTCTAAAAGCTCTAATCACATTCCTCCGTCCATCTGAACGGAGCACCCTTCTGGGTGAGTCTGGTGATAGGTGCTGCGATAGATAAGAATCCCTCTATGAAATGATGATAGTACCCTGCCAAACCAAGGAAACTATGAATCTCGGTAATTGATAATGGTCTAGGGCAGCTCTGAACCACCTCTATCTTCCTTGGATCAACCTGAATACCCTAACTGGACACCACGTGCCCCAAGAAAGCTACTGAATCAAACCAGAAGTCACACTTAGAAAATTTTGCATACAACCTCTTCTCCCTCCGATTCTAAAGAAAAATCCTCAGATGCTGCTCATGATCCTCCCGAGATCGGGAATACATCAAGATGTCGTCAATAAACACGATGACGAAAGAATCCAGATAATGCCGGAATACATTGTGCATCAAGTGCATAAAGGCTGTTGGGGCATTTGTCAGCCCGAATGACATAAGTAGAAACTCATAATAACCATATCTAGTCCTGAAGGCAGTCTTCATGATGTCGGGCTCCTGAATATTCATCTGATGATAGCCGGAATGCAAGTAAATCTTGGAAAATACTCTAGAACCCTGCAACTGATCAAACAAGTCATCTATGCGAGGCATGGGGTACCAGTTCTTCATCGTAAACTTGTTCAGCTATCGATAACCAATACACATACGCATGGAACCATGTTTCTTCTCTACAAACAACACCGGTGCACCACAAGGGGACACACTAGGCCAAATGAACCCCTTATCTAGGACTTCCTGATGCTGCTTCTTTAATTCCTTCAACTCTAGTCGTGCCATACGATAAGGTGGAATAGAAATAGGCTGAGTCCCTAGCACCAGGTCAATACCAAAATCAATGTCCCTGTCAGGTGGCATGCCTAGCAGGTCTGCAAGAAAAAGGTCCGGAAAATCACGGACCACAGGAACCGAATCAATAGCGGGAGTCTCACCGCTGACATCCCTCACAAAGGCCAAATACGATAAGCACCCATTTTCAACCATACGGTGAGCCTTCAGGTAAGAAATCACCCTGCTTGGCACATACTCAGAAGAACCTCTCCACTCAACCCTCAGAAATACTGGCATAGCTAAGGTCACGATCTTAGAATCACAATCAAGAACAGCATGACACGAAGATAACCAATTCATGCCCAATATCACATCAAAATCAACCATGATGACTAATAGTAGGTCCACTCGGGTATCCACACCCCTAATAGATACCACACATGCCTGATACACACGGTCCACAATAATAGTATTGCCCCCCAGAGTCGACACATGAACAGACGTAACTAAAGACTCACGGTGCATCTCCCAAAAATGGGCAAAATATGACGAAACATAAGAATGCGTGGAACGAGGGTCAAATAAGGCAAAAGCATCTCGGTGACAGACTAAGATAATACATGTGATCACTGCATCAACATCCATAGCATCTGGCATGGATGGAAGCGCATATATACAAGCCTGGCCTCCACCTGCTCGACCTCTCCCTCTAGGGCAGCCTCTAGCTGACTGACTACCACCCCTAGCTGCCTAGGTAGGTGGCGAAGTAACTGGAGCTGAAGTCGAAGGTTGGCTCCTCAATCGAGATGGACCTCCAAGAAGATGAGGGCACTCCCTCCTTATATGCACGAACTCTCTGCACTCATAAAAACTCCATGGTGAAAGAGACGGAGACCGAAGGGAACACTTGGAACCAGAATGACCACCCGAAGAATCATGCATAGAGGAACCCTGAACTGATGGTGCTCGAGATGCTCTGTGGGCTGGAAGGGCACTGAACGAAGAACGGCCTGGCTGAGAACTACGGGGACTGTGCCCTGAAGATGCACCACTATAGGCTGGGCAGACTGGCTGAGGGGGCCTGAATGAATGGCCTCTACCATGCTGAAATTATCCTTTTGAAGGAGCACCACTAGAATCACCAGATCCACGAGGCCTCTTGGCCTCCCTCTCCTCTTGCTCCTGGCAGCGAACTGACTTAATATCTCGAGCAATATCAACAACCTGCTCGAAGGTAGCACCTGATACCCTCTCCCTAGTCATCAAAAGGCAGAGCTGATAAGTGAGGCCATCCACGAACCTCTTAATCCTCTCCCTACCGGTAGGGACCAACTCGGTGGCATGACGAGCCAACTCTGAAAACTCCATCTCACTATTGTATCACTGATAGCTCCCCCTAACGCAACTGCTCAAACTGCCTGCGCTGCTCCTTCCTGTGAGACTAGGGTAGATACTTCTCCAAGAAGATAGTGGAGAACTGCTGCCAGATGAGGGGTGCTGCACCAACAGGCCTACGCCTCTCGAAAGACTCACACTTAGTGAACCTCTCCAGCCTGCGCTGCTCATCATCTGGCATAGCTGGAACCACGAAGTTTTGAACTGGGGCAACCGGCTGGGCTAGGACTACCCCCAGTGTCTGAAGTCCCAATGTAACCTGCTCAGGTGTTCGGTCAGTTGGAGTCTGAGTGCCTCCCCCGGCCTGGGATGTCGTAGCAATAGAACATACAGCAATTGCCTTGGCAAGGCTAGTACATATTATCAAGATCTGAGCGAGGGTCTCCCAAAGACCCGGAATAACAATAGGCACTGCTGGTGCCTGAGCTTGTCCCGCTGGAATATCCGCAGGGGGAACCTGATCCTGAATGATATGTGGATCTATCCTTACTTCCCCGGCTGCTGCACAGGCTCGTCCCCTACCTCTACCACGGCCTCGACCTCTCGCTGGTTTAGCTAGTGTCTGGTCACCCTGATCGGTAGCACGTGTCCTCACCATCTGTGAGAGAATGAAACAACAACAGTTTAGATTTCCAGAATCAATAAAAATGGCATGACAGAATTCAAAAGATGAGATTTCTTCCTAAGGGTTATGTAGCCTCTCAAAGATAACTACAGACGTGTCCGTACCGATCCGCAAGACTCTACTAAACCTGCTCATGACCGTTGAGTCCTATGTAACCTAGTTCCCTAATAACAACTTGTCACGACCCCAAAATAATTAGGCCGTGATGGCGCCTATCACGAAAGTAGGCCAGCCAACTACTGAGAGAAACACACAAAATCATCCGTTTAATATCACCAGTCAAGTAGTTCATTTAAGGTTCTTGTTTTAAAGATATAGTTAACAACAGTAATACCACAAAAATCAAATCTAACCACAACCCAGCACCCGGATACAACTTTCATGAGCATCTAAAGAGATAAATACAATATCAGATAACAAGCCACTACTAGTACAATCCGGAGAATACTAGAAATCTACAAACTAAGAAAGGAAAGAAGGCCAGTTGGGGACGCCGAACAACTACCTCTATCCTCGAGCAAACTCTGAGCAAAGGAGAGATTAGCTAACGCTCAAATCTGGTACCTGGATCTGCACATAAAGGTGCAGGGAGGAACGTGACTACGCCAACTCAATAAGTAACCAAAGTAACTAAAGACTTGAGTGCAGTGACGAGCATTTAAAAGTGATAGATTCATACAAACATGTACCGGTGAAAACAAATAGAGTGATCAAAATACTACATTTACCAAATACCTTACAAGCTCCAGTTCCCCTTCTATACTTGCATAAAATATTAACTCAACGTTTATTAAAGAAAGTTAGCGTAAAATGAGTGAGAAACAATGATCTCAAACTTTATAGCCTTGCGGGCACAACATCACTCATACGTAAGGTCCCTCAATCACTCGTGACTCCTCTATCAGTACTCAATGCTCACACTCAGCACTCTCACTCAATAGGTAATATGTATCTACACAAACTGCTGCAGCATGCAGCCTGATCCACATAACATATGTTGCGGCGTGCAAGCCAATCAAAATAATATATATATATATATATATATATATAAATGTTATGGCGTGCAGCCCGATCCACATAATAGTCGACTGCACTCACTGGGGGTGTACAGACTCCTGGAGGGGCTCCTACAGCCCAAGATATTGTTGCGGCGTGCAGCCCGATCCATATAATATCTATATATGTTGCGGCGTGCAGCCCGATCCCTAACTATCCTCACAAACTCGGCTCTCGGCCTCACTCAGTCATCCTCTCAAGCCACTCGGGCAACTCATCCCAAATACCTCACAGTATTCTAAAACATTATGATAATAGTGAAATAGCCACAAGTAATAAACATGATTGAGTTCGCGGATTTTCTATCAAAAATAGTGTGAGAATAGTGTAAAAATACCCCTGGGGTCTAAACAGATCGGTACAAGGCCCCAAACGTGGCATAGTGCCCATAATATAATATAAACCTCAAGAATACAAGACATCTTATCATTTCAAGTCAAATATGTGGCACAATAGCCTCCACGGGACGGACCAAGTCACAATCCATACCGGTGCACGCCCACACGCTCGTCACCCAGCATGTGTGTCACCTCATTTACAAAAATAAAGTGAAATCCCGAGGTTTCATACCCTCAAGTCTATAGTTACAATCGTTACTTACTTCAAACCATCCCGAAAACTACTCCACGCTCTTGCCCCTCGAATCGGCTCCCAAATGCTCCGAGTGTATCAAAATTAAATTAATAACATCAAATATACTAGGAAGATGAAACCCATTCGAAAATTATCACAATTGGGCACAAAACACGAAATTGGCCAGACCCGACCCCCAGGCCCACATCTTGGAACTCGATAAAAATTACAAACCGGAATCATCGTTCTGCCACGATTCTATACATACCTAGAACATCAACATCAGACCACAATTTCCCACAAATTACTCAACCAAAGTCTCCAATTATCCAAGCCCTAACCCCCAATTTAACACTCATTTCCCCCCCAAATTTACCCTAAATCAGTCCAAAAATTACATAGGAATAATTTTTAGGTTCAATTATCTTAGCTTTAAACCTCCTTAAAAACCCTTTCCAAAGCATTAAACCCGCATGAAAATGGAGAAGGAAAGACCAAAATTCGCTAAGGACCCTTTTTATATGATTTGCCCAGGGATTTCCGCACTTGCGGCCAATTGCTCGCACCTGCGGTCCAAGTGCGCACTTGCGCATCCAACTTAAAGTACCATTTTCCGTATCTGCGACCTCCTTCATCCTGCCAAAAATCCACACCTGCGCATGGCTCTCTGCACCTGCGGCGTCACACCTGCGGCCACCCTTACATAGGTGCGGCCACCCCAAAAACATTCCACCAGCATCATCAGCTGCTATTTTCCAACTTAAAATCCCCCGATGGCTATCCGAAATCAGCCCGAGCCCTTGGGACCCTAACCAAAAATACAAACAAGTCACAAATGATTATCCGGACTTAATCGAACCCTTGTAACACCCAAAATAACATCGAAACTCCAATTCAACCCATGATTCAAGCCTAAGATTCCTAAAACATCTGAAAACCACCAATGATGCCGAAACCAACCAAAACACATCCGAATGACCTGAAAATTTACACACACATCCAAAATGACACTACGAACTTGCTTCAACTCCCGGAATTCCATTCCGACCCCGATAGCCTATTTTCCACTACCGACCGGAAATCGCCAAAAACTTACTTTTGCCAATTCAAGCCTAATTCTACATCGGACCTCAAAACCACATTCTGAACACGCTCCTAAGTACTAAATGACCTATCGAAGCTATACGATTCATACAATATACACTCCGATGTCGTTTACCAATAAGTCAACTCCCAGTTGACTTTTTCAATTATTGGGCCAATTTAAGAGACTAAGTGTCTCAATTATCACCATGACCTCTCCGAACCTGAAGCAACCGACCCAATACATCTTAATTAGGTTAACTAGAACATAACAAAGCTGAAACTGGGGAAACGGGGCTAATCTCACGGAACGACCGGATGGGTCGTTACACTTTTGGTATCACCATGGGAAGAGATTAGGTGAGTCCTCTTCATATTATGAATTTGTAGACGATAATATCATTGAAGAGGGTGATGGTGAGGATGAAATACATGAAATTTTAAAAGATTTATATCCCACTTTTGATGGAGACAATATGAACAATGATGGTGGTGAGCTGTTTGAGGAGGAACCACATATTGAAGCAAAAATATTCTATAGGATCTTAAAAGATTTTGAGAAACCATTGTAACAATTATCAGAACTTTCTAAACTTTCTACTTTGGTAAAGTTGCATCATATCAAAAGTAATGGTAATTGGAGTAATGCATTATTTACAATGTTGTTGAAGCTCTTGAAGGAAAATTTATTACCGGATGGATCAAACTTGCCAGATTCATATTACGAATCAAAGAAAGTAATTCATCACCTAGGGATTTCCTACGAGAATATTGATGCATGTAAGAATGATTGTATGTTATACTGGAAGTATGATAAGTCTATTGAGTCTTGCAAAGTTTGTGGTGCATCTTGATGGAAGAAGGATAAATGTAGAGGGGAAACAAAATTTAAAATTGGAAAAAAGATATGATACAAGATTTTACATTATTTTCCTCTAAAGCCAAGACTTCAAAGATTATGTATGTCCTCGAAAATATCTTATCTGATGAGATGTCACCATGAAAAAAGATTTGATGATGGAATAATGAGGAACCCAGCTAATTCAATTGCGTGGAAAACGTTTGATGAACTTCATCAATCTTTTGCATCCAATCCTCGTAATATTTGACTTGGACTTGCTAGCGATGGTTTTCAACCTTTTGGAAATTCCAAAACTCTGTATAGCAGTTGGCATGTGGTACTTATTCCTTATATTTACCACATTGGCTAGGCATGAAGAAAGAAAATTTTATTTTGTTGGTAATTACCTGGCCCTGAGATTCCTAGAGATGCTATTGATGTTTATCTCCAGTCTTTGATAGAGGAATTAAAGGATTTGTGGGAATCTGTAGTGGTGACCTTTGATGTGTCAATTAAACAAAACTTTGTGTTACGTGCATCTTTATTACCGACCATTAATGACTTTTTTGCCTATTCAAATTTGTCTGGATGGAGTACAAAGGAAAAACTAGCGTGCCCATGCTGCAATAAAGAAACTCACTCAATTAGGTTACAAAATTGTAAAAACAGTGCTATATGGGCCATAGAAGATTTTTTCCCTTTAATCACAAATGAAGGAAATATAAAGCATCATTTGATGGCACAGAGGAAAAAGATTACCACCAAAACAGTTGTCTGGTGATGATATACTTGATCAAGTTGCTGATATAGATGGGTTACAACTAATAAAGGATCCAAAGAAGAAGATTAAAATATCACACGAGAGTAGAGGTGATAATTAGAATAAAAAGAGTATTTTCTTTCACCTCCCGTATTGGAAAACTCTTTTATTTCGGCATAACTTATATGTAATGCACATTAAGAAAAATATATGTGATAATATTTTGGGGACAATCTTAAATATCAAAGGAAAAATCAAAGACACCATAAACACTCGGTTGGATTTGCAAGCAATAAAAATTAGGAAAGATTTGCATCCAATAAATATTGGGGATAAATATGACTTACCAACAGCATGTTACACATTATCTCCTGAAGAGAAGCACAGGTTTTTCAGTTTCTTGAAGAATTTAAAGGTCCCAGATGGATTTTCATAAAATATTTTCCACTGTGTCAACCTTAGAGATCACAAAATTTCATGTTTAAAAAGTCATTATTTCTATGTTCTTCTACAACATTTACTCCCACTTGCTCTATGGGGTATGCTATGCAAATCTGTGTGTGAACCGCTTATTGAGTTGTCTTAATTTTTCAACGTGCTTGGACGAAATGTTTAAGTTTGGATGAATTAGAGCAGATGGATGCCCAAATCCTGATAACTGAGCGCAAGCTAGAAAAAGTCTTCCCTCCTACATTTTTTTGATGTCATGGAGCATTTGCCTTTTTATTTAGCTAATGAAGCTAAAATTGCTGGACCTTCTCAATATCGATGGATGTATCCAATGGAGCGATATATATATATACAGCATGACCTTATGTTCAAGGTATATACATAAAATGGAAACAAAGTTTAATCTCCTTGAATGAAATCATGATGGTGGTATAATAAAATTTTGATGGAGGTTTAACAATATTTTCTCAACCCGAAAGAGTTGTAAGAGGTGGCAAACCACACAAACTTGATTCAAATGAACTGTAGCAAGCACATTTTTATAATTTGAAGAATTTTGATGAAATTCAACCATTTCTCGAGTAAGTAATGAATTGTTTCAATAATTTACTTTTATGTACCTTCTCTATTTTTTTCATTAAAATGACATGTTATTATGCTTTAAGTATTTATAGAGAGTTTTCACTAACTACAGTTGATACCTCTCAAGAAAATTCAGATAGGCAATTCATTTGTCGGTTAAAATAAAAGGTGCGTACTAGTTAACATTAATATTTTTCGAACCAAGTATGTAAACATTATTTGCTAAATTATGTGCTTGATCTTTATAGGTTGCAGGATTACACAAATGCAATGATAGTAAAACAAATGGGATATTTTCTTTCATTGTCACGTGGTCCCATGACATACATGACAAGCCATCACGGCTACCTTATTAATGGATATAGGTTTCACGTGAAAGATTATGATAAAGGTTTGAGAACTTAGAACTGAAGGGTGGTAGTAGTTGGAGAGATAGATGCAGAGAATAAGAACATTGATTACTATGGAGAACTAACAGATATACTAGAATTACAATTTATTGGTGCAGGAAGAGTAGTTTTATTTCGATGTACGTGGTTTGATGTGTATGACCAAGAAAAGGGAGTTAAAATAGATGAATATGTCTTTCTTAGTGTTAACCGCCAGCGATTTCTAAAATAACAGAGCCTTTTGTATAAGCCAACCAAGCATCACTAGATTTTTATGTTGACGATCATTCCAATAAAGGATGGCATGTTGTACGAAAAGTTCAACCTCGTGATACTTTTGAGGTTTTCAAAGAAAATATTGATGATTTAGAGGAGTTAGATCATTCTTCACAACTGAAAAGGAAAAGAACTCATGAAGGTTTGGATATTTATCAACTCCTTTATTTAATTAGGCAACTCACTTGTGATGAGGGAAGTTTCGTACTAGATTCCATTTGATTTACAAGTTCAAAAAAAGATTCTAAAACTATACTAGTGGATTTTCTCATAATTGATTCTATGTTCTTATATTATGCTCTGACTTGCTAAATATTTGTTTATCTCCAGGTTTCTACGTGTCATTTTTTTTTTAAATTATATTTATTACTATTGTCTATGGCCATGTAACTTCCTAGATTCTTTCAAACACCTCCATGTGTTCATATATGATAAAACGGACATGATAGATATCTATTGCTCAATTATTTTTATGCTAGGCTGACATGAATTGAACAAAATATCAGAAGTCTCAAATGGAATCAAGTTCGAAGACTGTTATGCATGCGTACGTTCCACCTGGTACCTTAGCAAGGGGGCAAGAACAGGGCTTCAGAGCATTAGGTTCTCTAAGAGTAAATGTTGAACAACGAGGTTTGATTGGCAAAAGTAAAGCGTTTAATGTATTTGTTTCTGATCTGAATAACCTAACTCATAATGATAGTCTTCCACCTATTGGTTTTGATCAAATATTTGAAGGTGGTACTGTAACAACCCGGCGGGTTATTTTGAGAGTTGTAACCCCGTCCCCCCAATTTACTGCTCATTTTATGCTTTATAGTTTTTATGTGACTTTTAGGGGTAGTTGGTTCGCGTCCAGTAAAGTTTCAAAATTAATTGAGACACTTAGTGTCAAAATTAGAAGCTTAAGTGGAAAAGGTTGTCCGGATGTTGACTTGTGATAAACAATTTCGGGATGGATTTTTTATTATTTTTTTTGCTCCGTTGGGTGATTTTGGACATAGGAGCGTTCCTGGATTATGATTCGGAGGTCCGTAGAGGAATTGGGTTCGAAATGGCAAAAGTTGGAAATTTGAAAGTTTGACCGAGAGTGAACTTTGTGGATACCAAACTCGGATTGGGGTTCTGGGAGTTGGAGTAGGTCTGTGGTGTCATTTTTGACTGTGTGAAAATTTGAGATTAATCGGACGTGAATTGATAGGTTTCAGCATCGTTTGTAGATGTTGGAATTCCCTTAGTTTCAATAGGTTTGAATTGGGGTCTGATTAATTTTTAAGTTGTTTGACGTGATTTGAAGGATCCACTAAATTCGTATCGTATTTTAGGACTTTTTGGTATAACTATTTCAGGTCTTCCGGGGCTCGGGTCGATTTCGGATGGTTGACGGATCGAATTTGGAGTTTGGATGATTGCTGAAATTGGGGGTTTACTGGTGTAATCGCACCTACGAAATTTTTATTGCAGGTGCAAGCTTGCAAAAGCGAGCATGGCATCCTAAAATCCGGAAGGAGAGAGTGGGGTAGTGTTGTAGGTGCGAGGAATATTCTGCACCTACAAGATATCAGATGGGGACGAAGTGTCGCAGTGGCACAGGTGTCCGCAAAAGCGGACTGCTTCTCACAAAAGCGAGTCCGCAACAGCATAACCACGATCACAGAAGCTTCGATGATGGATCCTTGGCAGGACTGCAGAAGCAGTGGATTTTCTGCAGAAGCGGAACCGCGGATGCGGTTAAGTTCCCGCAGGAGCGAAAAGGCTGGACAGAACCTTAAATTCAAGGGTTTGTGATTTTTCTTCATTTTCAACATTCCAAACTCGGTCTAAAGCGATGATTTTCGAGGGGTTTCCTGAGGTAAGTTAGTTGTGTTCATTTTTAACCAATAATCTTGTTTTCTCATTGAATTTCCCACCTAGTTTGTGTGTATTTAAGGTGAAATTATAGAATTTGAGGCTAGGGATTTGGAGAGTTTGATTTCGGGTTTTGGGTGGTGATTTGGTATCGAATTATTCTAAATTTGATATGGTTGGACTTGTGTTTGGATGGGCTTTCTGGTTTTGTGACCTTTATTGTATTTCAGGACGTGGGCCCGATGCCAGCTTTTTGAGTTGACTTCTGACTTTTGATTAATAACTTAGTTTTTTTCTTATGGAATTAATTCCTTTAGCTCGTGTTGATTGTATCGAACTGATTTTGGCTAGATTCGAAGCATTTGGATGTCGATTCACAAGGAAAAAGCGTGTTGGTGTAGGGATTTGTATGATTTGAAGTACGTAGCCGTTCTAAATTTGGTTCTGATGGTATGAAATCCCATAATATGTGTCATGTGATTGGTTTTGAGGTTACGGAAATTCTAGGTGACGGGCGTGTGAGCGTGCACCATAGGAATTATGACTTGGTCAATTCCACGGAGCTGAATAGTTGAAAAACATGTTATTATATATTTTCCATGTGTTATAGAAATTGAACTGCAAATCAAGTTTACACTATATGTTGGTAGTGTAGGGACCCACATTATCTGCTAAACTGATGTTTTGTGCTCAGACACAATTTTACTTGCATATTACATCTCAGTCTCTATTGTTCATTATTGACACATTATATCTTTGT
Source organism: Nicotiana paniculata (assembly GCA_005239505.1). Classification (NCBI taxonomy): domain Eukaryota; kingdom Viridiplantae; phylum Streptophyta; class Magnoliopsida; order Solanales; family Solanaceae; genus Nicotiana; species Nicotiana paniculata. The sequence goes on along the minus strand of MDKI01196296.1, from coordinate 3,109 downwards.
GGTTTGGGCTGATTATCATGATTATAGAGAGTCCAAGAGACTGGAGAGGTTGGACTACACGGGAGGATTGAGTGTTTGCTGCTCTGAGATTTTTGCACTTGATTTCACTAATGTTATACTTCAGCTAACATATATCATTGTCATGTAAATTCTGAGTGTGATTACCCGATAGGTCATCTAGAGTTTTAAACCTAAATTCTATGTTTCGAAGCCTCCAATAGCTTCTTTAAGCCTTCTCAATTTATGTGTGCAGTTCGGAATTTTTTTTTGGAGGCTTTTATGTTAAAACAAATTGAGAAAATATGAAATTTTGTCTTAGAAATCCATTTGAGTTGACATCGGTCAATGTATTGAGAAAATGGATCCATGTCCCTGTTTTGAAGGTCCTGACGTGTCCGTATCGTGATTTTTGATTTGGGCGTATGCCTGGAACTAAATTCAGAAGTCCCTAGGAGAAGTTATCACTTTTTGTCAAAAATTTAAAGTTTAAAGGTTTGATGAATTTAAATATTTGACCAATATTTGACTTTGTTGATATCGGGTTCATATTTTGGTTCCAGAATTCGGTAGAGTTCCATTACAATATTTATGACTTGTATGCAAAATTTGGTGATAAACGGAGTTGATTTGATGTGATTCGGACATCCGGTTGTTAAAATAGAACCTCTTAAGTTTCATTGGAAGTTTTATTTGACTTGGGTTCTGATTCATAGTTCTAGGTGTTATTTTGGTATTTTGATCGTGAGCGAGTTCGTATGATATTTTTGGAGTTGTGTTTATGTTTGATTTGGAGCCCCAAGGGCTCGGGTGAGTTTCAGATAAACTACTGAGTGAAATAGGACTTAGACAATAGCTGGTGCTCTGATGTTTCTGGTGTAGACTTATACTTCGCCTCGCATTTGCGATAAGGAAGTCAACTTGTCAGGTTCGCAATTGCGAGCTACTCCCTCGCAATTGCAGAGAGTAGTTGGGCACCATGGGTTCACATTTGCGAACAACTGATTTGCATTTGCGAAGTAGTATTGGGGAGGGAATGGTTTGCAATTGCAATCAAGGGGTCGCAATTGCGGAAGTCCCAATATCGCAATTGCAAACAAAACCGTTTCATTTGCGATGGTAGAAGAGATGAGGGGACCTTCGCAATTTCGAAGGATTACTCGCATTACGACATCTGACCCAGAACTTAACCTAAGTTAGAAGAGATTTTTCTCATTCTTTCAAAATTTCAAACCTAGAAACCTTAGAGGCAATTTTTTCAAGATCTCTTCTTTTCCAATTCATTGGTAAGTGATTCTAACCTACTTTCTCCCAATTGGCCAAAACATTTCATAAGATTTCAATCTAAAATCTAGGACTTTCATGGTAGAAATTAGGGATTTTGGTAGAATTAGGGATCTTTGTAAAATTGGAATTTAGACCACAAATTGAGGTCGGATTTTTAATCAAATTGCATATCTAGGCTCGGGGGTGAATGGATAATCGGGTTTTTGTCCGAATTTTGGGTTCGGACCAAGCAGGCCCGGGAGTTGACTTTTTCAATAATGAACTAAATTGAACCTTTCTCATTTGTGAGTAGTTCCTAAGGCTTATTTTGAATCGTTTGGTTGATAATTTGCTAGATTTGGTTGGCTTGGAGGATTTTTCGAAAGTCAAAGCCGTGGTTGAGCTTTGAGTCGATTTTCGGAGTGACGTAAGTATTGTGGTTAACCTTGACTTGGGGTATTTGGACTTATTTTCCTATTTGCTACGTGTTTAAATGTTGGTCACAATGTATATGTGAGGTAACGAGTACTTATGTGGTGTTGTTGGGTTAGAGCATGCATTGAAACTTGTTTCTCGTGATTTATTTCCTTCTTCGATTATGAAATCCATGCTCATACTAGTTTATCACTAAAATGATCATTCTTTCTGACTTTATGAATTATTTGTGATAATTGAATACTATTTGAAGTTCAGGCTTGGTATTTTGGAACGTTGTTGACGTATGGTTTATTCTTGACCATTCTTTCTCCCAAATGTTATATGTTCTTTGCTTCATGGTAAGGGAGAGAGTGTTAATGCACGAAAGGTGCGTGCCGATTGTTGTTCTATTGTTGATTTATACATAGTGAGGAAGAGAGTTAAAGCCCGAAGGGTGATGTCGTGCCTTATTTATCGTTTCATAATGAAATTGAGAGTAAATGCACGAGGGATGATGTCGTACCGTATTTATTATTTTATGGAGAGATTGAGAGTAAAATCACGAAGGGTGATGCCATTTCATTATTATTGTTTCATGGTGAGGTTGAGAGTAAAAGTACGAAGGGTGATGCCGTACCGTTTATATACATTATGTTTATCCGTCTCATTGGCTAAAGGTTTATTGATTGTTTCATGTTGTTATTCTCTGTTGTAGTCATCGTATTTTATTCCCCTTTTCGCATGTCCCCTCCTAATAGTACATGTTTAATCTTTATTTGTTGTTATGTTGTTCGTATATTTCCTTCTGCACAAGTTTCTTTACAAGGGTGTCTTTTCATAGCCTCGTACTACACTCTGCACTTCTTGTGCAGATTTTGGTACTGGTCCTAGCTGTACGTGAGGTGCATCAGCTCGAATATCATTTGGAGACTCGAGGTAGATCTGCTGGCGCCCCTTCCAGTTTCCTTGTTTAATGTTTTTTTCATTCGAGGCAATTGTATTTATTTCAAATCCTATTTGTGGACATTTTAGAAGCTCGTGTACTTGTGACTCCAAATATGGGTGGTACTTAGATATTAATGGTTTTTATGTCACTTTGTATTTTTTTTAGTTTCATTTTTGTTTAATTGGTTTCTCTTATTTTAGCTGAATAAAACTGGAGTAAAGATTCTCTAATGTTGGATTGCCTAGCAAGTGAAATGTTAGGCGCCATCACGGTCCCAAATGTGGGGATTTCATGTCGTGACACTGAGAGATATTATATCCCGCTTCAATTGAACTTGACATGAATTAACTATTTTGGCCTTAATTGTAGAATTTGAAAGCATGCCTATCTTTCTATGTTGAAATTTCTGTGATTGAGCTATTGATGTGAGACTAAATTGCATAGTTTAACATGTGATATACCTTACATTTTATGAGCATTAAT